>JASVEL010003980.1:0-67972 GCA_032618575.1 Nicotiana noctiflora
TTTTTACATGGAAAACACCTGGCTCAAAAGGTGAAAAAATCACGACCTACTACTTAGTAGAATTTTCCCAAACTTTCACTAAAATTACTAAGCCAAAACAACATTTATAAAACTCCTATATATCTAAGGATTAAACTTTAATCCCAGTGTGACACATAGCCTCAACTATTGTGACACCTTCAAGTTAGCCTATAGCTTGAATACTCAAAGTACCTATTACAATTGCTTCTACAAAAGCTGGAAAGGTACAATTTTAAACCACCTACTACAATTAAACTAGAATAAGAATAAATACAATGGGATTGGTTCTTCTATCTTATCCAAGTAGCTTTAGGAATGCACACTTGAATCTCACATAAATTGCTTGCAAAATTGCCTCGCTCTTTTGCTCTCAATTTATTTTAATTTATGTGTTTGTGCAATACCTGTAAAAGAGAACAATCACTGTTATTTAATGAGTTAATAATCAAAGTTTGATTGGGACTCAATTGGTGATCTTCCATCGAAGTTGAGTCCTTGAACACTACAAACTCCAACTCTATCCTTTATCTGGATTGTGTCCTCTTCCCATGAGGATACCTTCTTTCCTCATTCAATATACAACATTTTCGATCAGTTCATGATATATTACTTCTTTACCCTTGAGACTTATCTCTTTCACGTGCATCTCACATATATAGGTTGATAAGTCTCACGTGATGGACCTGGTCCATGACTGAGTGCATTTGTCATTAATTCTTCAAAACTTCACATGAACTTGGGCCAACATAATGAATATACCACACTCACCTCTAGAATGAGGTTTGAGATCATATATAATAAAATAATATCATTATAATGGCACAAATGGTCATTGGTCACGTGCTTATTGTATGCCAAAATATTTTGGGATTGTGATTATTAAAAGACAACAATAATGCAAGAAACAGATCTTACATATAATTTTGACCATAATCATAATGGTATAACTTTATCTTTAAAATATATATTCACTATATGGATGTTGATGAAGATGTAGTAGTACCAAATTAATTGAGGGCTCTGGAAGAGCGAATTATTATTATTTTGGAGAAACACAATTGATTCCCAATAAGTTATTGTGTTATAGTAAGCCTCAAAGAAATTTATTCAGTTTTTATAGTATACACGAAAGCAGTTAATTATATTGAGACTATAAATAAAGAAAATATTTAATATCTTCTATTACTACAACTTGTAGTTGGGTAATATGTATATGAAAAGCTACCCGCTTTATTCTCTAGTTTGTACTACACAAATAAAAGAATACCACAATGAAGTGGGTATTTATTGATATAAAACCCAATATTATAATAAGCTTTGAGTTTATTGATATTGCACACGCCATGGCGTAAATCTGAAGTTTATCAATATTGATAATTTATTTAGTTGGCATAACTGGTTTACCCATATTAATTTAAGTATGATATGCAAAAATAAAAGAGAATTCACATGGGTAAATATTAAAGAACTAGAAAGTTCTTTACGAATTCTTTTATATTGCATGTTCTCATTCATTAATATATACTAAAATAGGGATTGAATCCCATGGATGCTGGAAATATCAATGGTGAATATGAGCTCATTCACCTACCACATATATCACTTAAGATGCATCTATGATATGGTTATATGTGCGATTATTATTAATCTGTAACATGGCGTTTGCGAGGTAACTTGCTCAATAATTTAACTTAGAGCATCATTTCTAGATTTTTTTTATTCAAGAAGTTCATCTTGATGAGTTGGTTTACATCAGAGTTTGTTTAGCAAAATAATTTATTAAGTGCCACTGCTTAATAGCTAAACATATTATGCGAGCAAAGTTATCTACATCAGTTTGATATACTTATATACCAAAGTATATTATTTTCTTCCCTCATAAGTGGTTCAGAGTCAAGAACCAAATAATTCCATCTTATTATTATTAATGTGCGATGTATATTTTGATTAACACTGTAACACACAAAGGTGGATTCTTAAAGTTGAGGTAACAAGTTCATTTTTCTAACACGGGGGGAGGACATGATAAACAGTTGAGAAAAGATACGTGGAATGAATTATCATTTGTACATCTAGATCCTCGAATTAGATAATATGAACTTGAAGTTCATAAAAGATAATTCATCTGCAATATATTGCAAAGCATGCAGACTCATTGTCCTTGAAAGACAAAGTCTATGGTAAGCTTAAAGCGTATAGACAATCGGTTTCAAATAAAATTATTGATAAAGAAGATGAGCAAATGATCATAATAAAGGAGACACGTGATTAAAAAGATCAAATAACACATAACACTTCATAAAATCTCATGAGAGATTCATGTACTTGAATATATGAATGAAGAGATCTCTATGTTATTTCTTTATGAAAAATAAGGAGGTTGGAACCGATATAAAATGTTTGTCGACGATTATAGCACCAAAAAATATATGAGAATCTTAAGTCTGGAGAATTAATTCAAGTAGAATTTGGTTTTATATGAAAGACAAGTGTAAGCACGTGATTTTTGCCCTATATTAATTACTCCCATAAAATATGAGAAAATAATTTTTTTCAATTTTTGTAATTTTATAGGAATTTTCATAGAATTTTATTAATTATTTGCATTATTGTACATATTTAATGTCTATTAAAAATAAAAACTACCATGAATTGCATTTAGATTTTGTTCACATTTTAGGATTAATAAATTAGTCAGTTGCTTTATTAAAAAATAAAATCACAAAAATGACCCATTTTTACATTCTTAGCTTTAAAAATCTGAATTATTAATTTTTCTCTTTAAAATTAGGATCAATTAATTTTATAAACTTTTTAGTTAAATAATCAATTTACTTTTATAACTTGAATTAATTTAAGTTTTTAATTAATTAAAGAAAGACAAAAACAAGAGAAAAGGAATTGGAAAAGCTTGGTCTTAAATTCAAATTGGGCCATAGAAGCCCAAATTTCCTCCAAATCAGATCGACCCGACCCGGCCCAATAACCAACCTTAGACATATATATGTATATATAAAACAGGGAAAATAAAAGATGAGTTGGCATCTCTTTTTGGCCAAAGATGCTATTTATCTATTTTCTCCTCTTTTTTTTTTTTTGAATTTTTCTATTCTTTCCCAATTTCATGCCTTTTTGTGCTTCAATATGCAATTAGAGGAAGAGTAAACCGTTTCTATACTCTAATTAAATCTTCATAATTACACCTCCCACTATTTCTCAAGACTAAGTTGTTTCTATACTCTAATTAAATATTACGTATTAATTATACCTCCCACTATTTCTCTTCTTACTCCAGGGGTTACATTTTGCATGAAATGGGCATTGGAGTATATAAAAATCCTAATTTGCCATCGTTATATTTTAAAGTGTACCAGTAATTTTTACTGTTCTTTTTCTTTGTTTATCTTCGTTCTTTTAATTCTTTGTTTTGATTTAGTATTTTGGTATCATTCTTGCCTATGCCCATTTTGCGATGGATTTTTTTGGTAGTAGTTCTATGAAATTTAGAGCTATGTTGTTGGACAAGATATTATATTTATATAATATTCTCATGTTGAGTTTGAATTATTATATTTTCTATTGCAGTGAATGAAAATTGCGGCAGAAGAGAATTAATGTGCTTATCATTTCTCATATTTGTACTAACTATTTTAGTATTTCTTTAACTGCAGATACATATATCATAAAATTAAAGTATGTTAAAAGCGGAGGACAAGAAAGAAGCCTCGGTCAGGATACTAAGCAAATTTTATAACTCTTTATACGGTATTGCATAAGTTTTATTAAAGGATTACTAGGCTAGATAAAATTATATTCGATATCTTTTATTTCTCTCATAACTTTTTCTTTTCCAGAATTTATATCCTACTATTTTATATATAGATGCAAAGTAAAGGTCTATATATATTGTTGTATGAAAGTTCCCACCATGGCCACAAAGCATACTTAAAATAAGAAATTGATGCAAGTGTTGTTGCATGCTTCAGTAATATTTATACTTTTTTTCTTGCTTTTGTAAAGGAGTTTTCAATGAGTTCGGGTATTACTTTCTAATTTTTGAACAAATTTTTCCAATAAAAAAGTAGAGCCAACAAAGCGTTTTCCTCTTTTTTTTCAGTATATCTAAAGATTTTGATTTTCTTAACCTTTTTTGTAATTGATGTTTATTATTGTGTAATAGTATCTGGTTGGAGTTACTGATGGGCAATAAATATCGAGGAAGGTCTAAATAGTAAGAGGTCGTCATTTTTATTGCTTGCTCAGTACCGATGGAATTTGTGAACATTGAAAGAGAGTGAGAGGAACAAGGGGCACATACCACATAGTATTTTAGCAAGTTCTATCACCTTAATAATGTTATAATATGTATACTGAATGTGGTATTTATTTTGGAATGTGAAATGTATTATCAAATTTTTGTTTGTTTATGCATATTTAAGCCAAGCAAGACACCATGATTTCTGGAAATCATACTACTTTTGCCTTCCCTTGCTTTCTATTCTTTCTCAACTCTTTAATACCTTCCCTTGCTTTCTATTCTTTCTCAACTCTTTTTTTTTTCATTTTAAATATTTTAGTAATTCAAACAAACTACACATATCATGAATGTAAAAATATTTAAACTTTCAGTTCTTGTATTTTGAACAGTTAAGATTTAAAAAAAAAAAAAAAAACTAGCCATTACAATTCTATGTACCCATCAGTTGTTACATTTATAAGTTTCCATGTAAGAAAGATTATATATTCTAGTCTTTGAACACTAGATCCAGAATGGAAACTTGTAAATAGTTCATACCGAAGAATTTCAGAGTTTCAATTTCACATACTGTAAATTGATCAGGACGCCGTTTTTCAGATGCAAGAAACAGCAACCTCATAGCTGCAACTTTTGCATACTCCAACGTAGAACTTCATCCCAAAAAAAAAAAAAAATGGCCAGGAAGTGAATACTGTCAAAAGTTTAAACTGAAAGTCTAACCATCGAACTCTTTGAGAAAGATGTCATGAATAAAGTATCATTAAAAGTTTAAAATAAAAGTCTAATCATCGAACTCTTTGAAAAATAAATAAAAAGTTTATAAAAGGAGAAAGTGAGGAGATAGGGGTTCTGTATGAGTTACATGTGTGAATAACTTGTATCCTATGCATGAGTTATATATTTGTGAATAATTTGTATTTTATGTCCATATGAAATATTTGTGAATAATTTGTATTCTATGTCCATATAAAATGTATTTTTACTCTATGATTCTAGTGGCCAAGTTCTTTATTATATCAATTTCCTCCCCTTCCTGCTTTTTTCTCCTCTTCGCTATCTTATCACTTTACTAATTTAGTTCTGATTTAATTTAGTTTTTATAAAAAATTATATATGTATTATATATATATGTGTGTGTCATTATATACATATATATAAAATTTTATTTTTAATGATCGCGCAAGACACGGACAAATAAACTAGTTCTAATATATAGACCCGACGCCTAATACACACACAAAAAAAAGGGAAATAAAGCCTAAGATTCTGAAAATAAAAAAGCTGCGCAGCTTTTCACAGCCCCTCCGAACCTTCATCTTCTCCAAACAACCCCACCCCCTGTATTTCATCGTCTTCGAACCCCACAGCCCTGAAACGAACGACCCTTATCTCCTTCAACCATCCCAAACGACCAAAGACCCACCGTCCCTACCCCGCTCATCTCCTCCACTTCTTAACACCCATAAACCATCACAACTCTACCCCAAAATCAGCCGCAGCACACAATAGAGAGACCCCTGGAGCTCCGAGATCTAGCATTGAAGCTGTATCTCGAAGTCGATCTTCGCCGGAAACCGTGCTCACTGGAATTACTTAGTTTCGATTGAGGTTTGATGCGCCGTTGAATTGATGTTGTTTGTCGAGGTGTGGTTCGCGATCCCGTTTGAGTTTGATAGATGTCTCGAGTTCCGGAGTTAGCGAATCACTCGATTCAACCAGTGTAATTGCTGGATTTTCGTTAATTAAAACTGTTTCAGGTTCATTTTTCTCCTTTTCCTCTATTATTTGTGATGTTAATCTTATGTGTCGTGATTGAAACATGTTGTTGGCCTATTCTCTTAGTTGTTTGTTGGTTTCGTGTGTGTTCAATCGTGCGTGTTCATTGAATTTGTTATGTGAATCAGTCTGGTTTTGGATTTAGTTTCTACTATGTCAGATTTGTGCATTCTACTATGTCAAACTTGTGCATTTAGATTCATTTCCGGTTTGGAGTGAGTAGTTGAGTCAGCTGATCAAGAGCAGGCAGCTTCGGATGAGATTTACAGTTGTGGATAGTAACTCCATTTCTTTTTTAAAATGAATATATATTCGTCATTCTTCATGAACACGATTTACACTGACGTTATTTTGACCTTTTCTTTGTGAGACTTTGCAACTCTCTGTTGGTACCCTGACTCTTTTCAGAATGATATTGATTGTTTATATTCGTTTGATTCAGTATATTGACATTCTTCTCTTGTGAAACTCTTGGCTAAGTCTATAGTCTATCATGGAATTGAAATTTTGTTACCCAACTTGACAATTTGTGAAGATAAGTTGCTCGCACTCGAGGCGTTGGATGTTGTAATTAAAGCTTATTCTGATTCTAATTTGGTTGATAAAGATGTTGAATTGTATTACTTCATGCTCAAAACTTACACGATTTGGTTCACATGTAGTTACCGTTAATTCTTTACTCGTTGTTGGTAGAGTTGTATTATTGTCACGAGGTTGAGTAAAGAGGGGAATGTTGAAGAAAGGAGGAAATTGATTGAGGATAGATTGAGGCGAGCCATCAAATTAATTTATGGCCATTAATTTAGAAATCTTTTTTTGTTTGAATAAATTGGGGCGCGCTGTGCCAAACAAAAATCAAAAATTGCGTGGCCCTCTTTAATTACGTTCTATAAAAATATCTAGAACTTGGGACATGCCATTTAGCAAATTTCCATGGTATCACACAAAGTTAACAACGTGTTAGTTGTTTTAGGCGCGTTCTTTAATAATTTTACCTTCCTAAACTCGGGTGTGCATTTCATGTGACCCAAATCCAAATCCTAAAACGTTGAATAAGATGTGTTCCGGATTGCGGGTGCATTTCATGTGACGCGATCTAAAGACATGTTTTAAACGACGTTCAACATTCTTTAAAAATTAATTAAAAGCGGTAAATAATTTAAAATTGCACATAGGTTCAAACTTTATTAAAATCAGATAACTAAGCCGAATATAACAGCCGAGCGACCGTGCTAGAACCACGAAACTCGGGAATGCCTAACACCTTCTCCCGGGTTAACAGAATTCCTTATCCGGATTTTTGGTTCGCGGATTGTTAAACATAGTCATTCTTTTCCTCGATTCGGAATTTTCAACCGGTGACCTGGGACACCATAAATTTTTCAAGTGGCGACTCTGAATTCTAATAAAATGAATCCCGTTTCGGTTGTTCTTTAATTGGAAAAACTCCATTTATTATACTCTTTTCCGAGGGTGTAGTAGAAAAAAGGAGGCGTGACAACAAGTAGTTTTGGACCTGCAGTTCAAGCACTTAAAAGTATAAAGTCAATGGCGTGTGCTATCACCTTTATGTATTTTATATGTCTGGCATGACATGAAAACTTGATGTAAATCTAAACTCTATTTATACGGCTTATTGACTATACTTATATGGCAATCCATGAGCGATTTAAAATGCTGATAGCATATGCAATTCTTGGAGAATTTTTTGGTCACGGATGACAACATCCTAAGTGCAATTTATGCACAAAGGCATCTTTCTATAACTATAAGCATGATAATGTGATAGAGAGGGTTTTCAAGGTGTAACATATTCATTGGAGTTAATATGGAGGATTTATTCACCAAATCTTTGCTGACGTCAACTTTGAAGAAGTTAGTGCACATGATTGGGATGCGAAGGCTCAAGGATGTGAATTGATGCTCTCATCAGGGGAAGTTAATGCACGTTGCACTCTTTTTTCCTTCCAAGATTTTGTTCCACTGGGTTTTCCTTTCAAGGTTTTTAACGAAGCAACCAAAAGACGTATTATTAGATATGTGTACTCTTTTCCTTCTCTAGAATTTTTTTTTCCACTGAGTTTTATTTTAGTTAAGATTTTAAAGAGGCACATTATCTGTTGCATAGACATTCAAGGGGGAGTGTGATAAATAAAATTTTATTTATGGTGAATGTCAATATTTAGAGAGATTCTAGAGATTATTACTTAGTGGCTAAGTCACTCTTCCCCTATAAATAGCGAGTCATATTCCATTGTAATTTATCCAAAAAATTCAATAAAAATTCTCTCTCTCTTTCTCTGCTATCTATTTCTTCTTCATTTATTGTTTTATAACACGGTTAAAATTGCACTAATTTTAAATTTATGATCATATGCCGTTATGCCATCATGCTTTAAAGAATAGCCTTAAAAGTGGCTATTGGTGCAAATGGCCCGGAGGCATGAAGATGAGGCTTGACCGGCTCCACAAATTTGCCCTAACCCCAAAATTATGACGCAAATTGTTAACTAAGTAAATCAAACTAATCAGATGCAAGTATGGTTTGTGAAAATTGAAAAATATTTCAAAATACTATCAAACCCATGGAGAACAAACACAAGATAATTTTTTTCTCTTCTAAAACTAATAAAACCAAACTAAAAATTTAGGAAGATTGAATGAATTGCCCTGAAAATCAATTAACAGACAAAAAAAAATTTATTATGAGAGAATACCAATCTATGATTTTCCCAATTGCTCACTCCCTTTCTGTATCTGTTTCAATTCAAGAGATGCTTTAGAACCTTTCTTGAAGCTCAGTGGAAGAGAAATCAGGGAAATGGTTCTGGGAAATCTGAAGCAATTGACACCTTTTGTCAAAGAAGCATTTCAACAAACACTACTCGTGGCTAAATTCCTCTGTGGTCTTCATGTTACCAACACCTACCTCTGCACCTTCGCTCTCGTAAGTTAGCATAAGCAGTTATTTGTCCGTTCAGTACTTCATATCTTGGGCCAAATTGAACAGCAACTTCAATCTTTTCTTTTTTTGGCAGACTCAAGGTCCAAGCATGCTTCCAACGTTTAATCTGACTGGAGATCTCGTTTTGGCCGAAAGGATTTCGACTCGGTTTGAGAAAATGCAACGGGGCGATGTGGTGCTAGTGCGGAGCCCCGAAAACCCGAGAAAGATTGTGATTAAGAGACTCATTGGTATGGGTGGTGATACTGTTAAATATGTTGTGGGTCCTGGCAATAATGACAAAGAACATACTATTGTGGTAACAATTTGTGGTTTTCAGTTAGTTTATATTCAGGGGTGAAATGTAATTGGGTTTTTGCTTCTTCTATTTTGGGTTATCCATTTTTGTTTCTTAGGTGAATATGCTTTAAATGTGGACAGGTACCAAATGGACATGTTTGGATTGAAGGGGATAACAAGTTTAATACCACTGATTCAAGGAAATTTGGACCTGTTCCTTATGGACTTGTGCAGGGCAGAGTCTTTTGGATTGTCAGTGATTCTTTCTCTATTTCAAATTTTACCTATATTTGCTAAAATTGTTTTGACTTGATTATATTTAGGAAAGGCTTTTGCTTAATTTCTTCAACTATTTTCGGTGACTTTCTTGCTAGCCTTTGCTGTCCTTATGCATGCCATGAAATTGTTATGTCATTAACTCTTTTTGGAGAGGGTCATACTGATTTAGTAAACTAGGAATATTATACAACATTTAACTTTGTAATTGTTTCTCCATTATTAAGTACTACTAGTCTGTGCCATTTTTTGTTTGATTTTACTGTTTTATGGAATTCTGAAAGTCCTGATTTTGCGATTAGGTATGGCCTCCTGAAGATTTTGGATCAGTTGGAAGAGAAGTACAATAGATTAGCCTTTCAAGGTACACTATTTTTGGAATTTGATGTTCAAAATATATCTATTAATTAAGGAATTGGATCATTTCTCATGGGCTTGTGTCATTGATTTGCGATATTGCCCTCTCTTCTCTTTGACATTTGCCATAGATTGGTATTCATGTGTTCTTTGATTGCACCACCTCTCCTCTAGCTCCCAAGATACATTTGTTTCCTTCTCTTACCATTTTGAACCAATGAATTTGTTTGAAGTGGTCCGTTAACTTCATCCTTGGATTTTGCGCATATAAAAGAAGCATCATTTCTTACTGAGAAGAAGCTCAAGTAGATTTTACTAGTAATTCTAAGTTAATTTTAAGGTTAAAGTTTTGTAATACTATGGGATTCTTTTTGGATAATTTTTTTGAAGGAATGAATTTAGAGAATCAAACAATTTCTCTACAAATTGAATGTGTTTTGTCTTTTTATCAAATTTTCAGCAAATATATATGGTGGATACACTATACTTGTGATCTTAGCCAAAGGCCGGGAAAAGTATGTTTGGCATACACTACTCGAAATTACTAACAAGACTATCTCTTGCCTTAAAGGCAAAGCTGTGCGGCACCATCTATATGGTCCATGTTATCTTATCTTTTGCATAATCAGAAGTCTAAACTAGACATTCCATAAGTTCAGCAAGGTCAGTAGGTATGCTAGGAGCATAATATCATGCCCGTCAAATATGGTTCACTGAACTCTTTTTCTGCACTAGATATTTAGAAGCTGGCATGTACTAGAGAATCTCAGATCTAACACAGAATGGCTCGATAGTTATGGGTACTTGGAGTAGATTGGGATCTTTATGAAAAAGTTGGCTATTCTATTTACACTAGGAAGGATCCTCTGAATAGTTGTGCACGAGTGTAAGGCAAAAAAGACTTGGAATGGACGTTAAGAAATATATTTCTGCACAAACCATTTTGTGCTGTAGGTAGAGTACTATTTTATGCTATTGATCAAGCATAAACTCTGAAATCTTGGAAATATATGCCTTGAGTAGCCTTTGGCAGCAGTGTGGACAGATTTCTAAAGATATTAACATAAATTTGATTTGAGTTGTGTATCATGTGGTCCCTTTGTAAAGATGGAACTTTCAACATGACTCCGGAGGTCAAAAGAACTGTACAAACCCTTCAAAAATATGATTTCTGACTGAGATTTGGGGCACTTCTTCCAGGTTGCTGTAGGGTATTAAAAGTCATAACTTTTGAAGAAGTTATCTGAACTTGGTATGTGTTAAAGCTTCATGTACCCACCTAATAAGAGGTAGCAAAATGTTTAGGAATCAACTATTCTGCTTAGGTTTCTCCTATTGTATTGCGTCTGAATAATAATGGTATAAAGTATCAAACTTCATTGGCTGTGGCCTGCAAGTGAAAAGGTGTGTGCTTGGTAGGATATGACAAGACTATGCCTCATAATGTTGTATCTTTTGGTAGTATTCTGATTCTTTTGTTAAATTGCTTTCCATAACTAAGGTCTTGTTAGATGGCTTTCTATTTTGTTGGACCATGTGATTGTCCATTTTCCTTGTGGAAAGTTGGCATTGATTAATGCTGACTTTGGCAGATTCGGGGTGTTCTCTTACAGCATGGATGTCAAACAATTTAATGAAAAATGGCGAGTTGTGGGTTGTTTCACTACTATGTGCGAGGTGGGATGCTATAACTGATAATATTCAGTTAACGTGCATCATTCATTCATGAAGTGGAACTGCTAATGCACAGGAACTCTTCCCACCCCGAAAGAACCCACATATAAGTACTCCTCAAATTAGCTCAGATAGTGCTCAAATTGCTACAAACAAATTCCCAGTACCTATATTTCTAGCTTGTTGCAGATAATGTCAAATTGACACATTGGGATAGTTTTCGGCTAAACTTGCGTTGTTATGTTTCCTTAACTTTATCTGAGCTTATTTGCATTTTGAAAGAAACAATTTCGACAAGATAATAATAAAGATACAAGTACAACTAATCCTTTTTCTTTTCCCTCGCAACTATTCTTCTCGCTTATAATATATCGAACAAGTTTTAAAACTTTTTGCTTCAACAGCTTTCATTTGGCAGTTATTATTAGTTTTTTCCTTATGCAGTCAACTTCGGACCCATAATTTGTCTTCTTGGACTCATTCTGCTCTATTCAACTCAATTTCATTTCAATACTTACAAATAAAGGAATCTTACGGGAATGTACCAAAAAAGACACTATTTACCAACAATTAGCCATTTTAGTCATGCTACTAAAAATACCCAAACAATTAACAATGATGTACAACATTCAAAAATATATAGCATAAAAAAAGAACTTTTATTGTTTGATGCTAAATCGGATCGAGCTCGGGATCTTCTTGGAAATGGGAAGATCTAGGTTAGGCGGCCAACCTCCTGGAGAGAGCGATGTGCATGGACCAGGTGAGTAGGGATCAGCTCTGTGGAGCTCGTCGGGCCTGATACGTGGTGGTATCACACCCTTTTTGGCGATCCATTGAAAACATATAGATAAGGTAATGGCCAAAATTTGAGGAAGTTTGAAGGTGAGTTAGACTAGTTTGAAGTTAAAATTTCTTACAATAATGTCAATATTAAAAAAAAAAAAAAAAGAGGCAATGAAGATTTTTTTTTCAATGGGTAAACCATATAGACAGAGGAAATATACAAAATTTGAGCCAGATCGCAGGTGATTTGGCCTGGTTTGATATCAAAATTCATAGTAAAATCGAGTTTAAAAAATCTTTTGCGACACATATCAAACATGTATCTCACATACAAGTATACATGTAATACACTTTTGATACACATTATATATGTATGAAATATACAAATGGTATATTATCATATTTTTCGTGTTCATCTTCTATTTCAAATTTTCAATTCAAACCATATCAAAATGCTACCAAATCATTCCAAACTGAGATTGAAACTCCTTAAGATATATACCCATTCTATTTCAACAATATCCACTCAAAAAAAAAAAAAAAAACATTTGACCTTTCTTTGGCTAATTAACTATTATTGGTTGGATCTACTATTGGTAATATTCTATAAATTGACTAAATGTTATGCTAGTTTATGGGCGGACATAACCGGTAATTTCTCAAATTTTTTCCTTGTAAGACAAATATGGTCCTTCTAATACTAAATTAACTAATGATAAATGGGACGTACAATTTTTAGGAAAATCTACATATAGCTGCCAAATGTATATCTTTTGTATATTAATTTATAATATTCATATTTTACACATAATCAGTATATATTTTATATATTTTGACTAGCGACTACAATTATTTTTTATCAAGCAGCCAAATAGGTTAAAGCCCTCAATTTTATCTTAAGAATACCAACCTCCTCTTTAGACATTTTTGCATCATAATATTCTATTCATGTATGTTTATTGGCCGCAGTTATAGCAAAAGTTATTTACCGAGTAAGAAAAATTTAATAAATAGGAATCAAATATATTCATCAATAAAATTGAGAATGCAATGATTTTTTAAGTAAAACAAAATACAAAAACTTGCCCAATTTTTAGCTAATCAAAATGCAGAATTTTCTCGACAAAAATAAACAAAACAGAGAAGACTCAAATACTCAAGGCATGCACTTAAAACTAAAACAACAATGCTAAGAATAATGGTAAATGTAATGGGAAACTTCTATATCTATGTTGTGAATGCATTATAATCAAAATTTAGCAAAATGCAGAGCACCAAATTATAACTTTAGGTGAAAAATGAAAGGAAAGAATACAAAGACAACTTAGCCAATACAACACCAACGTAAGTGGGGTGTTCGTCGATCAATACGGTACGGTATTTAAATATTTCGATTCGATATTTTTGATATTTAATTTATTAAAATATTATACCAATACCAAATTTGATATGATTCGATTTTTCTCCTTTCGGTTTCGATTTATTTGGTTCGGTAACTTCGGTTTGAATACTAACTATTGCATAAAGTGTTAACTATAATATCAATCTAGCGAGAGAAACTGCATACAAGAATAAATTTGATCATTAGAATTACCTTGTTACTTGCTTAGAGTTAATTAATGAACATAAAGAATAAAGAAAAGTAAAATTTTAATTTTTTTAATAATTAATATGAGTATTGTGTAGTATAATATATATTTCGGTACAATATCATATTTCAGCATTTCATTTAAAATACCAAATACCATACCTAATACCAATTTTTTTAAGAGTTAAACCAAATACCATACCAAATACAAAAATAAAAATACCAAATACCAAAATTTTCGATTTCAGTATGATAATTCGGTATTTAACAAATTGTGCACAGCCCTAAACGTAACCAATCACATATAACAGAAAAAATGGTTGTTTATTAAAGAATGTTTAAGAAGAAAGTGTGGAAAGCTCTCAAATTTGCAGAGTAAAGTAGATATAATCTTTCTAAAATCACCGGTCACTGGCGGTCAATGGCTGAATTTTGAAACAGAAGGAGAGTAGCTTAGTCTAAATATGGAGGGAGCTAGTACAAACTTAGAGGGACAGAATGATTTTCACTTGATTAGAATCCTAAAATGTAACATTCTTGATAATTGATTGTGCTTCCATTAACATTTCTATATTCTCTAGCTACCCTGCCAAGCGGGAGAAAGTAAAGAGGCTAACGAAAATTACTCACAGCAGCAAATTGCATAATATCCGTTTCAAGACAATCAAATATGTAAGATAATTAGATGAAAACCTTTGCATACAAGAAACATCTAAAAACCTCATATTATCAAACAAAAACGGAATTCATAAAACTTGGGTAGTTCATATAATGCTTGCTATGTACAAGAATCCAAGTTATGCGGGCCTCAGTACCCCGAGCAACCAGCTTGTATGGGGTATTTCTGTCGAGCTTTCTTCGATCACTCAACCACGATATCCCCCCCCCCCCAACTCAACGAGTAGTTATCCCATTTAGTATTGTCAGTCCCTCATCTCTAGCTGAAGATCACCAATCAATGTACAATTCCATCACACTCATCATATCGGGCTCGCCCTCGAGACCTGCATCCACAATGCTCAGAATACATTGCTATAATTGTGTCTAAATAGAGTAAGATAATGAAAATCAAGAAACGAATGAATGATCTGCAGTGCAGAAAGTTGAGTTCTTTATGTACTTTGTGCTCTAGTTTCATATACTCTCTTTTGGACTTGGTGCTTGGTTTAAAGGGGGGTTAAAAATAATGATGTTGTATAAGTTCTTATCGCTGTCAACTGCTAAAGCTGCATTCCTGGCAAGTTACTGGACCTTAAAAAATACTAATGGAAAGCTCAAAGTGATTTGTACCAATAACTTCATTTTTTTTTATTATATACAACTGACTTCCAAGTGCAACGACATTACAATTGTGGGAAGGGAAATTAATTTATTTGCTGTTTCCTCAACTTTTCCATTTCATTTGGTCAGTGATAGTCTTCATAAATGACACACATTTTCAAAATGTTTGCTGGTCAAGATCATCATGCAGATGACTCTATACCAAACAAAAAACAAGGTGTACAGACATAGTCAAAAGAAGGCATGTCACCTGATTCTGCGCACTTGCAGCAGCTGTCCATCGCTGAGGCTGTACTGTCACTGAACTATCACTGATAAAAGCTATTGTCCTCGACTCCTGCTGCCTGAAAGTGAGAAGTGGGGGTGGTAGTTCTCTCATCACCCATAGCACAAACGCTGAAGGTACAGAAGAACCTGGGAAACATTTGGTCAGGTAACGAGTATTAGGAAGTTTTCCCCCTTTGTGAATGAAACTATGATTGGTAGGACACAAATGTAGTTTAGATGAGACTCTGCCCCGCTTGCATAAAAAGCCACTTGTTTTCTTGGTTGAAGAAGTAATGGTAACATAACCAAAATAAGGGAGGGCAGGTGTAATTTCTTAAACTAAAGGACAGGTACTATGATATTGCTAAACTAGGAGGGAGGTTCGAAATTTACGAAATATCTGATGAGTGCCAATGCAGCAATCAAGTAAAATTTTACTATATGGCTCCCAATTTTTGTTGAGTGCATCCAGAGAGACATCTCACAACCACTTGAACTTTTACTAAATTATTACGCACTTACATAACATCATCAGCGGTGCCAACTGATTGTTTAATTGATTTCTTCCACCATGTTAACAGCAAGCTTTCATCATCTATTAACTTCAGTTAGTAGATCTTAGGTATGATTGTTAACGGCAACTAGCAGGCGGAGAGCGGAAATTTTCATTATAAGATTAGCAGAAATCCATTATACTGGTTAAGATGTTAATGTTATTCTCTAGAATCATCAACCTAAACATTTGATTAATGTGCGTATTAAGTCCAGAATTCAAATCAAGCTGTAGCATCAAATAAGGAATAAGTTATAAGAGTACCTATAAAATAATACAAAACCATGAGAAGAGATGTACAAACACCACTCATCTTCTGTCCATGCCAGTGAAAAAGAAGCTGCAAGATGAAGCATTAGCTTTTAGAAACTTACGCATCCAAAACAAAAGATTATCCAATGAGACCAGCAGAAGACATACAGGAATATCCGTGAAAATGGCGACAAAGGCACTTGAAGTGAAACATAGAACAGAAACAACTGCCAAGCCTGCAACCTTCATTTGAAATAAATACAACAAAAACATCAAACCTCACAAGGAAATAATCTATCACAATTTGTGTCACGGGCACTAAATCTCAACAGCAAAAAAAGGAGAAACGTTGCACTTTATTCAAGCTGCCAGTTCTTAAAACTAGAGACATAGAAGTTTTCTGCAGTCTACAAATCATGATTCTGACTGGAATACAGAAAATGGTAGAGAAGCACCATAAAAAGATGAGTCAGTACCTTCCACATTTCTGATGAAGCCCTTTCAGATCTCACTTTGCTCATTTTCAAGAACAGTACCAGTCCTGCATAGCAATGGACTTATGGTCAAAAAAGACAGATTTTTAAATGGAAAACCTTCACACAAAATAATTAGAACCTATACATGAGACCAAATTCAAAAGTTCAGCAAGTTCTTTAGGGGAACTGTTTCTTAAAATTCCGAACAGCTCGATGAGAAATGGTCATTGGTCGGACAATTAACTCATCTAATCAGGAAATATTGATGAATATTTATCATTCTTATGGTGAGAAGCACTTTTACCCCCTAAAATCATCAACCATCTATTATCTTATTGCTTTAACTATTTCTGAAAGCCCTTCTCCACCGCTCCCCGGGACAAACCTCAGGGGAGAGAGAAAGAGAGACAGAGAGCTCTCAACCTTTGTCAAGACCGCTATGTGGCTCCCCACATCCCACCTACTGCAAACACTCGTATAGTATAACCCAAGTACTGTACTCCAATATAAAAGTTTACTTTCTCACAAATAAATGCCATCATCAAGGATTGGAATCTAGGTAAAAATAATGTCACACTGTATGATTTTGTAAATCAGTTCTTATCATTGACTAGCATAACTAAGAATCTTTTATGTCAGCCGATTCCATGAAGGGTGGATCAAGTCATTAGTTATTACAAAAGTATTGAAGTGCCCATAAGCTTTCATGGTGAGAAAAGGATATACAATGTATAGTAGCAATAAGTAAGATTTCAGTCAGTGAAAATGGCAGGATAACAACTTCCTGTGACATTTGAACATTAATGTGGAAGCTCATCATAAATAATCTATAGTGTATGAGATACTGACCATAACATGCCAATGCCAATCCCAGCAGAAGAACTGCTATTGCAAAGAGATCTACATACACCTGGATGAAACTGCACTTCATCAATTATCAAGAGGAAGGTAGGGAAAGGTGTCAGGCAAAGAAAAAAATCACCATGAAACAGTGTAAATTGATAGTTTCTCCTGCAAATAATTTAAAAACCAAAGAGCAATATTCTAAGCAAATCAACAATAGCATGCTAATCAGATTAAGAACAAAAAGCATTTTACAAGAACTACCCTATCCAGACATATAACAACAACCTATCAAGGTAATTATCACAGACAAAAACTTCGCACAAAATTATATCATGCCTCCTTACTCGCGGGAACACATTCTCTCTTTCAATGAGATGCTCCACAACAAATAATAAGCAACAATTTCGGCTCCAGGTTGAGGATGCACATTTGTATTATGAAACTAATTGCAGCTACAAGTGAATACGGAAGGCTCATTACAGAGAACCAACAAGTGCTAAATCAATTGGGTAAAAACAATATGCAAGAACAACAATAAACAGATACAGGTTATTAAAGAGCCATAGTCCATACCCGAGCCACAACAGAAGAATCGATAGGATTCTTTCCCCTCCCAATCCATATTAGTACAGCAGCTACCAACATTAACAGAAAAACCAACAGAGTAACCTGGTCAAAAAGCAAAAACATGAATTAAGAACAGAAATGCGCGCAGACATAAAAATACGAGGAGTTCGAAATGTCATGTACGTAGAAGTTAGAACATACATGCAGTGTCTAAAAATGCAGGGGCACAGTGGAGAGGGCCTCGTAGGGTAGGGCTTTTGCTCCAATATAGGTATGTCACCCACGATTTTAACATTTTCAAAAGAAATTATTATAAATTATAATATGAAAAAATATACTAAATTGGATATAATTCATAAGCAAAAAATGTACAAAAACAATTAAGTACCAAGGGATAATAACACATGTTCATTTCAATATGGTTTACCACCAAATTCGAAGTTATAGAACAAAAAACATAATTTCTGTAGTTAAAAATCAAGTTATACTCAAATACTTAGACGAAGATATTCTGAGTCATACGAGGCGGATAACGCAAAACATAAAAGCGTGGGGCTAGCCTCACTTATTTGGCTGTTATCCGCAAGAGACTTTTTGCCACATGGCTGTCCCGTAGCGTTTAGAGCCTGTGAAGCGCGTTGCTAGGCAAGCCACGACTTTGCCTCTTAAACATTATATGTGTGTACTTTATAAGCTTTACCAGAACCACAACTTTTTGGCGGCTTCCCACATTGACCGCACGAAAAGAGCAGCATCTTCGGCGACTATCAGCATTTGATTTTGGCTTATTCTTCTCCAATAAGGCTTCTCGAGGACTATACCCATCATCTTCATCTTCTTCATCGTTTGACTGATGACAAAGATCAACCCTGAATTCATTTGCAAAAAAGGCATTACAAATCATTTTATATTTAATTTCTACATGAAGATTGAGTTCATGTCTTGGACCAAGCCTTAAAACAAAATTAGGGAACGATAAATATAGTTACGGCTATAGGTTGCAAAAATCATTTTACTGTATTGGTTGACTAATATGAAGCATAACCAGATTCTTGACCTAATCTTCAACCAAAGTAGAATAATTCATGTTGAACTTAAAGAAGCAATAGATTCTTGTCATGCCAACACCAAAACAACCACAAATAGATCTGCTTCGTTTAGAAAGTTGAATAATAACTTTACGTAGAATAGGCGGAGGAGCTACTTGGGCAATAACTTGGGGCACTAAACATTATCTAAAAAAGGCTTAATACACAATTTGACACTTGTACTTGCATGGTCTTCAAATGCAGGGGCCCTAACGGGTTTTCAAATAGACACCTCAAGTGTGTTAAATGCCTTTAACCATTGATCAAGCTTATGTGGTGTTGATTTGACCGGGTTAGACAAAGTGCGTGGAATACACGCATATAAGGAGAGTGAATGTTGCGATATTGATTTAGTAAAGGCTCGAATGTGGGTGGGGGGGGGGGGTGAAGACTTGTGAAACAAAATTTTCCCGCCCCCTTATTCTTTCGTCTCCCAACTTTATCTTCATTTCTTACTTTTCCCCTCCCTCCTCTCTCTCTCCCTTTCTCTTGTTCTTTGTTTCCTTCCATTAGCTTGAGGTTTCAATTTTCTTTTTGGTGAATCCGTGGCATTTGGGTTGCTTTAGGACTTTTAGGGAGAAAATTCCAGAGACTTTTCTGGAGTTAATGCAGAAGGGTTGTTTGGCTTTCTCTTTAGATATTTTCACCATTGAAACCAATTTACAGAAATGTAGAGCAACTCATTTAGAATTGGGTTTTGAGGAAAATGATTTTGTAATGGGTTAAGGCCTAAGGGGGAAAGCATTTTAGCATTGCCTGGTTGAGAATTGCATTTTGTGGAAGACTTTGAGTGCTTCGATAGTAAACCTTTCTTATCTAGTTTCAGTTGATCCTTCAGTATTTTGTGGGGAACAATTATGGAGGAAAAATCGAGACAGTTTCAAACCTCAACAACTGCGAACCAAGTTCTAAACCTGCACCACTGGCCCAAGGGATTTCTTGGTTATCAAAGAGAGAGAAATATGAAAGCTTTGTTCATTTTAGACCGGGGATCTATATGACTAGCTCAAGTAACTGCTATTCACCAAAAGAGGGTCGTGATTCGGTCAACCATGTTCTAAAGTTCGATAGCAGTGTCGTTATGAATTGCTGACTTTGGCAGCTCACTGATAAAAGTAACAGTTATCACTTCTCTGCCCAAGATTATTTTCGGGAAAGAGCATGACTGGAGAAAAAATGGGAAGTTTCACAATACTGATTCCCTCATTGAATTAGTTTTTTTTTTCCTCAAATGTGAAACAAAGAAAAGAAAGCAAATATTTAGATTCACAAAGAAAATTTTCACACGTTCAAACACAGCAAAC
The DNA here is from genome assembly GCA_032618575.1 of Nicotiana noctiflora. Classification (NCBI taxonomy): domain Eukaryota; kingdom Viridiplantae; phylum Streptophyta; class Magnoliopsida; order Solanales; family Solanaceae; genus Nicotiana; species Nicotiana noctiflora. The sequence continues at coordinate 20,615 of JASVEL010003980.1, forward strand.
AGAAGGCGAACTTACCAGAATGAAAGGAGAAGAAGAAATGAAGCAAGGAAAAGAATTTTGGGGGAAGCTGCAAATATAGCTGTGTATTAGTCCTAATTACAAAAGCATCAGCTGAAAAGAAAATGGTAGGTTTGCACATACCCATAACAACAAAACCACAGAAGTGCGACCAGCAAAGCCAACCCTTACAAGCGGCAACAAGTGACAACACAAAATAAAGGAAATAACCTGCAAGAGATAGTGTCAATGACCCATTCATACTAGTTGCTAAACTCTTATAGGTTACTCGCTGGAGATGAACTTTTTTCATCATTATGAAATGCACAGGAAGCAAAAAAACGGAAAAAAAAATAAAAGTAAGGCAAGGTAATAAACGAGATTATACCTTCCTCAAAATTTCATGTTCAAATTAATTATACTCTTCGCGTTTAGCCTTCTTTCTACCAAACAAGAAGCTAGCTGAACTTTAATTTGGTGTACTAGCAGACTACCCACAAGAATGCACTTACGTTATACAAAGAACAAAAGGAGAAGAGTTCTTGTACAAAAGGGTGATGATAGCCTGCAAGAGGACCCTAATTAAAGGAGTTTTGAGCTTCATGATATAGAGAGTTTACAGCTTATTGGCATTATAGTTATTATTGTCACACCTCTTTTTTACGCACCCGCAAGGATGCAAAGAGTTTTTCCAATTAAAGGACAATCGAGATGGGATTTATTTTAATTACTTCAGAGTCGCCACTTGGGAGATTTTATGGTGTCCCAAGTCACCGGTTAAATCCCGAATCGAGGAAAAGAATGACTCTATTTAACAGTCCGCGAACCGGAAATCCGGATAAGGAATTCTATTAACCCGGGAGAAGGTATTAGGCATTCCCGAATTCCGTGGTTCTAGCACGGTCGCTCAACTGTCGTGTTTGGCTTATCTATCTGCTTTTTACAATTATGTACTTGGTGCAAGTTAATACCCTTTTACCGCTTTTATTATTGGTTGTGATTTACGAAAGAGAAAGTTGCTTAAAAATATGCTTTCGAATCACGTCACATGAAATGCACCCGGATCCTCAACATATTCTTATTCAACATTTCGGGGTTTGGATTCGGGTCACATGAAATGCACACCCGTATTTAAAAGGTAAAACTAAAATATATGCCTGGCTCGACTACTTATTTACATTGTTGAGAAAGGCGTGACATTCGTTAAGAAGCGACGCATCCCGAAACCTAAGTATTTATATGTACATTTATGACGGCTATGTGATTAGTGTAACTATCGGGCGAGGCATACCTTTGATTCAAATCTAAAGCGAACTACATCTCACTGTATCTTACTTAAGAGTTGATCCCAAATTACTTAAAACTTGCTACGAACCACATCACATGAAATGCGCCTGTAGTTCTTAACATGCTTTGTTTACTCTTGCCCGAAATTGGGGTCGGGTCACATGAAATGCACCCCCGACTCTTTTTAATCTAATTACGTCATTCCGTTGAGGAACAACTCTCTAGCTAATCTTGCTTGTGACATAAGGTCTATCATTTAACAAGTTTGGAGATTACACACATGAGTAGGGAAGATTAAATAGAGATACGAAGACTAATTCAGGTTTACATGCTTATCTAATGACAATGTATCTTTGGCCTAGCTACGCTTTTCCATAACAAAACTAGCAATACAGATTTAATTAGACAGTAACAGAACATAATCAAACATAGACTTTGGACGACTACATGATTCAACAGACTTCAAACATGAACTTCAGGCTTCACTCTTTTTTGAACCAAGGAATTACAATAACAGAGATGTGTACCTGGAATGCGGAATAACAAGGAAGAGTGAGCAATGGCAATGCAGCAACCGCAACAAGAACAGTAACAGGTGCAGCAGCAATCAAAGGCCAATAACGACCAACAGTAAACCAATAGTAACAACAACCAGTGAACCACTCAACTAAATACACAAGTAGCAAACTACAAACCAACCTCAACCATGCTGAACCAGCAACCACAATGCCCAGGTAGTAACAACCAAATCAGTGCAGCAACCAAACGACCAAGGCAATAAACCACTGACCAACAGCAACACAACAGTGTAACAACAACAACAACCAAACCAGTGCAGCAACCAAACAGACCAACCAGCCAACAAAATAATGAACCAGCAGCAATAACCAAACCAAGCAACAACCAAGTGACCAAGGCAGCAACCCAAACAGACCAAACCCCAGGCAGCAAAACTAACAGACCAGCCACTAATACACTAGCACTGAACTGGCAGCAACACAAACGACCAAACAACCACCAAATGCACACTGCCAACAACAGCAATACACAAACACAACACTCGAAAGCCTAATAGCTCAGCCACTGCATCAAAGCTCACAAAACAGTGACCCAGGAACTAATGAAACAGTTTCTCTGTATCTTTATATTTATTCTTCTCCAGGTTTACTGTTTTGCTCTCCTAGATGCTCTCAAATTTATCACTGTCTATGCCTCTTTTGTTACTCTCAGTCTGCTCCTATCAAGTGTATGTATGAAAATGCCTATCAATGTATGAATATGCTACTGTTTTTGCTTCTCCAGGATACTCTCAAGTCTGTCTCTATAATGTGTGTGTATGAATATCCCCCTCAATCCTATATTGATGCTATATTTATAGCTCACAGCCCCTCCAGAACACCTGCCCCTAAGGTTACCCCCTACCCTGGCTTCCCAACCCATCATATTCCCTGCACACCCCACTAACTACTGTCCAAAGATGGACTCAAGCCTTAAACAATAAGCCTGGCAGTGTTCAGTGGATACCCTGCTGTGCTCAGTTCCACTAACCCTTTGTATGGGTGTGTGATTAAACAATTATACTATTAACTACACCCAATTATCCCTTTAATCTGAATCAAACAGTAACCAACCCTATACCAGTGAATTGCATCAGGCAGATTCAAGGGATTAATGTTACGAACTATTTGACGACTTTAATCACATTGGACTCATGATTCATTCTAACTACTAAAAATAGAGGAATTGGCCAAATAAAAGGCCTCAAAGGAGGATGACAGGTCGACTGTTATGAAAAATTAGAAGCATGCTAGATGAGAATTGAAACAATGAATAAAACAAATACACATATTCACACAATCGAATTAAAACAAACAAGGAAGGAATGAATACCTCAAAGAAAACTGCCGACCCAAGCTTTGAACAAAATGTGGAATTATTGAAGCCAAACGGGCTTTAATCAAGATGTTCTCGATTGAGAACACCTAGACTAAAGTCCCTTGGACTTCAATCAAGGCTAACCCGGCTTGAATTGAATTTCTTCAAGAATTAGGGTTCTTGGACTCGGATTTGGGGCTTTTGTATTTCTGGTTAGATTCGAAGCAAACCAATGTCGTTGGGAGTGTGGGGGAGGTGTGAGGAGGCTGTGGTGTGAATTTGGGGTGATTTGGCATAGGTTCGAGTTTGACTCGAATCTTCAAATGAAGATTCGAGGAGCTCCGGCATGATTCGAGGTTAATGGAGGCTGGGATCGTGATGGGGGAGGTGAGGGGAAGGGTTTGGCATTGGTTTGGTGGCGATTGGCCTACCGGAACCGCCGTGAGGCGATTTCCGGCAGGCGGCGCACGGCGGCGTTACGCCGGGGATTTGAGAGCTCCTGAGGGAGAAGAAGGGAGAGGGGGGGGGTCTGGCTTGGGGGGGGCGGGGTATGGAAATGAGCTTATATATGTTCTGAGGAGTTAAATCCTGATCGTTGGATCAAACTTGATCAACGATCAGGATCTTCTCGCTTAAACCAAACGGCGTCGTTTGGTCAAGTCTTAGGCTGAATGCATATTAGAATTAAAGGATTAATCTGGGCCGTTGGATAATAAAATCCAACGGTCCAGATCAAGTGTTACACAGGCTGTAGCTGGGCGGGTGTTTGGGCTTTTAGAAGAAATCCGTTTGGGCCTGGCTTTTAGACTGAATTTGGCCCAGATCGGATATTATGTGTATTATATGCATATGTGTGTGTATATATATATATATATGTATATATCCATACATATATATATATATACACACATATGTATATATACCAACCTATAACGCCGCTGTTTTTACTACAAGTAACGCACACAATTACATATCACCCAAAAAATGTGAATCACATGACTTCGATATCAAACACTAAAATGCAAAGCCTAGCATATATTTTTTGTATTTTTAATTTAAATAAATAAACGTGCACACAAAAGATAAAAATAACACAAAATCACACAAATCATGCCCAACGCGAGACTATTTTTATTTTTGAATTTTCTGGGAGTACTTCTCGAGTAAGGCAAAAATCACGTGCTCACAACTGTCCCCTAGCCCAAGCTAGGTGCATCTCTGTTATTTGCTGTCTCAACCGGTCCACCTCCTCTTTCATAATCTGTATCTTTGTTTTCTCTCCGTCGAGACTTTTGCCGGAACTAGACATGCTTGCTAGAATTGGACCTTTTGATCTAGTATGGTAATGGTGATTGGCCAGAATATTCTGTCAAGCCAACCGCTAAACTTTCTGAAAATGCAACAAACTTGTAAGTTCACAGAGTTATTATCGCACGTTGGATGCAATGCACCTAGTCAGTTAACCATATATGTACTACGAGGTTCTTATCTATCCTTTTTAACTCGATCTTGTCGCGCTCCTTGCCATCCCGTCCGACTTGGCGTTCCTTCCGATCGCCACTCCATTCTTCAGGCGGGCTCCCTGACTTCAACTACTACTTCAAAATTAAATCGCCACTCCATTCTCCAGGCGGGCTCCCTGACTTCAACTACAACTTCAAAATTAAATCGCCACTCCATTCTTCAGGCGGGCTCCCTGACTTCAACTACAACTTCAAAATTAAATCGCCACTCCATTCTCCAGGCGGGCTCCCTGACTTCAACTACTACTTCAAAATTAAATCGCCACTCCATTCTCCGGGCGGGCTCCCTGACTTCAACTATTACTTCAAAATTAAATCGCCACTCCATTCTCCAGGCGGGCTCCCCGACTTCAACTATTACTTCAAAATTAAATCGCCACTCCATTCTCCAGGCGGGCTCCCTGACTTCAACTACTACTTCAAAATTAAATCGCCACTCCATTCTCCAGTCGGGCTCCCTGACTTCAACTACTACTCAAAATTAAATCGCCACTCCATTCTCCAGGGCTCCCCGACTTCAACTACTACTTCAAAATTAAATCGCCACTCCATTCTCCGGGCGGGCTCCCCGACTTCAACTACTACTTCAAAATTAAATCGCCACTCCATTCTCCAGAGGGGCTCCCCGATTTCAACTACAACTTCAAAATTAAATCGCCACTCCATTCTCCGAGCGGGCTCCCCGATTTCAACTACAACTTCAAAATTAAATCGCCACTCCATTCTTCGGGCGGGCTCCCCGACTTCAACTACTACTTCAAAATTAGATCGCCACTCCATTCTCCAGGCGGGCTTCCTGACTTCAACTACCACTTCAAAATTAGATCGCCACTCCATTCTTCAAAGCGGCTTCCCGACTTCAACTACTACTTCACCGATTTTCATCCTATCTCGATTACCTTCCTTTGCCTATCGTACCCTATCCTTGTTCTCGCGTTACCTCTCGACCACCTTCACTTCCGAGTTATCCCGTCTTGGAATTGCTTTCCCCTAGGTCGTGTTACTCTTCTTCCGGCACTCGGGGATATTTTCGAACCGTTTACTCGCCCGCTCGGGGGTGACGTCGCCGAGGAGATATTCTTTGTTTCCTTCACCCTCATTCTCTTCCTTCTTCCCCTACCTCTTTTGGGACTCACGCTTTTGTTTCCTTGATCAAATTATAGGATGTAATACCGCTGTGGGAATCTCGAAGCCATTTTTCTTTTTCCAATAACTCCTGGAGATGATACCCGGCTCAAAGATCACCCCGTCTCGTGTTGCTTTCTACACTTATCTTCTGAGTCTTGCTTTCCGTAAAATTTTCGCAACGAGAGAAAATTTTCTCGCCCTGACGTGATAAACTTCTCGGTGGTATGCTTTTCCGCCGTCGGACCCTCTTTTCCTCGCTTTAAATCAAAGAAAAATTGTTAGTTTCAAAACGCCGCGAGTGGGCGTGCCACTCTTGTTGAGGCCATTCTCTTTCAGCTGCTTGGCCTCTCTCGAACTTTGAGGACGACGTTGACGCTTGCTTGGGAAGATGCTTTTTCCACGAACGACCTCTCACCTTTCCTTTTATTCCACTCTTCGGTTTGGTCCGACTCTTTTTAGCCGGTGATCTGTTGCGTGAAATCATCTTTCGGACATGCCACACGTGTCCATCATACTCCATAATTCTTGCGAACCTTCCACTCGGCCTGTCATCCCAATCTCACTATCGTAACGACTTCTGTCTCATTGCCTTGTTCCATGCCTATTCACTTTCAATATACTGCTTTGGGAGACTTGGTAGTAAGCTTTGAAAAATCAATTTTCGAAAATGAAAGAAAAGGAAAGAATACTGACCGCAAATGACAAAAAGAAGAAAAAAAACTTTTCTGAACTCCAAAAATAGGGAAACTTATCTGAATGTGTGCCTGATCCAATGTTATGCCGCGCCTTTGAGATTAAACTACCCAGTCTATTCATATCAATCACTTTCCGATGCCGCGTCCTGTTAGAGGTAAACGGATGTCCCAACCTTGTCTCATGCAGACATTTTGTAACCATCTCATCCTGCCACCTCACAGTGCCCTTCAAAGGGTTTTCACTAACGAGATTCTCTCATTTCTCTCTATCTCCCGTCGCCTTAGCGTGCCCGTAAAGGTTTTCACCGTAAGACTCTCTCATTTTACTTCTCTCAACTTCCTTCGCCTTAAGCGTGCCCGCGAGGGTTTTCACCGTTAAGCACTCTCTCATTTACGCTTTCTTTCCCCGCGGCGGGGCATCACCCCTGAGCTTCTCTGTAGCCGTTATCCCCTTTCGGCTCGTGCATCCCGAATTCAATCGAGGGTCGGGATGTCACCCTTGGCTTTTGTTCACATGACTCGGCACTTCTCAAATACCGATCGAGAGGTCTTTCTCGGTTCTTAATATGGTTTCGCGCGCGAGGCCGAAGAAAGCGGGTTTAGCCTCAATCTGCTACCTTGTTACAACTTTCGAATCCACACTATCTTTCCAACGAAAACAATAACTTCTGCCCCAGTTTTGTTGCTGGGGGATTTTTTTTTTATTTTTTGTTTTATTATGACCGAGCCGCGTGGCGCCTACGTATCCCTCTCGAGGAATCGGGTCGAACGTAGTTCACTTTTTCGTATTACTTTTTGTTTCTTTTCTATTCGTTACACATCTTCCTCGATGATTCCGAAAGAGGGTATACGAAAGAATAATTAAGGCTCAAATTGGGGAAACAAAGGTTAAAGTGTTCGGGTAGTAGAAAAATTGCCTCTCGTCATTTCATTCTCCGAAAAATGCCAAGTACACACAAACGAAACCAAACGTCGACAAATGCATTAAAGAATTACACATAATATCTCTTAACCGCATCGAATTGATAGCCATATCGGCATCTTCCCTCAATATCAGTCAAACATAGAGCGCCGTCGGATAATACTCTAGTCACCACAAAAGGGTCCCCGCCAATTTGGAGCGAACTTGCCTTTCGCCTCGCCCTGATGTGGTAGAACCTCTTCAACACATGCCGTCCCACTTCAAATCTCCTCGGACGTCCTTCTTGTTATATGCTCGCCATTCTCTTTCGATACAATTGGCCGTGACAAACCGTCGTCAATCTCTTTTCATCGATCAAGCTCAATCGCTCTAATCGGGTTTCGACCCACTCGTCGTCATCAATCTCGGCTTCGACGACAATTCGGAGGGATGGGATTTCAACTTCTGCGGGTATTACTGCTTCAATCCCGTATACCAACAAGTAAGGAGTTGCACCTACCGAAGTCCGGACGGTAGTGCGATAACCCAACAACGCAAATGGTAACTTTTCATGCCACGGCTAGACCCTTCTATCATCTTCCTCAATATCTTCTTTATGTTCTTGCTTGCTGGCTCGACCGCACCGTTTGCTTTTGGGCGATACGGTCTGGAATTTCTGTGTAATCTTGAACCGTTGACATACCTCTTTCATCAATCCACCGTTAAGATTTGCACCGTTATCCGTAATGATCATCTTTGGAATTCCAAACCTTACAAATGATGCGGGAGTGTACGAAGTCCACTACCGCCTTTTGGTCACCGATTTGAATGTTTTGGCCTCCACCCATTTGGTAAAATAATCAATCGTTACCGGAATGAACCTGTGACCATTGGAAGCCGCATGCTCAATAGGTCCAATAACATCCATACCCTACGCGACAAACGGCCACGGTGTCGACATTGTATGCAATTCGTCGACGGAGAATGAATCAAATCTCCGTGTATCCGACACCGATGGCATCTTCGCACGAAACTTATACAATCCCGCTCCATAGCGAGCCAATAGTATCCTGCTCGAAGAATCTTCTTTGCCAATACGTATCCGCTCACGTGTGGTCCGCAAACTCCCGAGTGTATATCCGTCATCACTGTTGTGGCTTGACTCGCATCTATACATCTCAACAATCCCAAATCCGGGGTTCTTTTGTACAGCACCCCTCCACTAAGGAAAAATCCGTTCGCCAACCGCCGAATAGCTCGCTTTTGATCTCCAGTTGCTTGCTCTGGGTATACTCCTAACCTGAGGTATTCCTTGACATCATGAAACCACGGCTCACCATCCACCTCTTCCTCTATCACATTACAATAAGCATGTTGATCCCGGACATGGATATGTAACGGATCGACACGAACCTTGTCCGGGTGATGTAGCATTGACGCTAAAGTAGCCAACGCGTCGGCAACCTCATTACGCATCCTTGGGATGTGCCTGAATTCTACCGATCGAAAGCGTTTGGTCAAATCATGCAAACACTGACGATACGGGATAAGCTTTAAATCTCTGGTTTCCCATTCTCCCTGAATCTGATGTACCAGAAGGTCCGAGTCCCCCAAGACCAAGACGTCCCGTACATCCATGTCCACCGCTAATCGCAACCCCAAGATACATGCCTCGTACTCAGCCATATTATTGGTACAGTGAAAACGCAGTTGAGCAGTAACAGGATAATGATGCCCTGTTTCAGATACGAGCACAGCCCCTACTCCGACTCCTTTTGCGTTTGCCGCTCCATCGAAGAAGAGCTTCCATCCCGGATCCTTGGTTGGTTCTAACCCCTCAATCTGCAATACTTCCTCATCTGGAAAATACGTCCTCAAAGGTTCGTATTCGTCATCAACGGGATTTTCAGCTAAGTGATCGGCCAGGGCTTGAGCTTTCATAGCCGTCCTTGTCACGTATATGATGTCGAACTCCGTAAGTAATATTTGCCATTTTGCTAACCTCCCTGTGGGCATAGGTTTCTGGAAAATATACTTCAACGGATCCAAACGCGAAATGAGGTAAGTGGTGTAAGAAGACAAATAGTGTTTCAGCTTTTGGGCTACCCAAGTCAAAGCGCAACATGTCTTTTCCAGATGAGTGTACTTGACCTCGTGGACTGTGAATTTCTTACTGAGGTAGTAAATGGCCCGTTCCTTCCTGCCAGTAAGATCATGCTGCCCCAGTACGCAACCGAACGAATTCTCCAAGACCGTCAGATAAAGAATCAGGGGTCTACCCGGTTCAGGCGGAACTAGTACGGGTGGGTTTGACAGATACCCTTTGATTTGGTCAAACGCTTCCTGACATTCTGTCGTCCATTCTATCGCAGCATCTTTCTTCAACAGACGGAATATGGGTTCACAGGTTGCTGTAAGCTGAGCAATAAACCTACTGATGTAAAATAATCTTCCCAACAAACTTATTACCTCTGTTTTATTCTTTGGCGGGGGGTAACTCCTGAATGGACTTGATTTGGATGGGTCCAACTCAATGCCTCGTCGGTTGACGATGAATCCTAGCAACTTTCCTGATGGAACTCTGAATGCGCATTTGGCCGGATTGAGCTTGATATCATATCTTCGAAGTCTTTGAAAGAACTTCCTGAGGTCAGCAACATGGTCCTCTTGACGTCTGGATTTCACGATCACATCATCCACGTACACCTCAATTTCTTTGTGTATCATGTCATGGAATACCGTAGTCATCGCCCTCATATATGTTGCTCCTGCATTCTTCAAACCAAACGGCATCACTCGGTAGCAATAAGTCCCCCACGGTGTGATAAAAGCCGTCTTTTCTGCGTCCTCTTCATCCATCAAAATCTGATGATATTCCGCATAACAGTCCACAAAGGATCCAATTTCGCGTCCGGCGCAATTATCAATCAGGATATGGATATTGGGAAGTGGGAAATTATCCTTAGGACTTGCCTTGTTGAGATTGCGATAGTCCACGCATACCCCGATCTTTCCGTCTTTCTTTGGCACCGGCACTACGTTAGCCAACCATTCAGGGTATCGAGTGACACGAATGACTTTCGCCTGCAACTGCTTGGTTACCTCCTCCTTAATCTTCACACTCATCTCCGTCTTGAATTTCCGCAGCTTTTGCTTGACGGGAGGATATGCCGGATCAGTGGGTAATCTATGAACCACTAGATCAGTGCTGAGTCCTGGCATGTCGTCGTACGACCATGCGAAAATATCTTTAAACTCCCTGAGTGTTTTGATCAGTTCTTCTCTCAGATTGGGTTCAATATGGACACTTATCCGGGTTTCTTTGACGTCATCCGCATTCCCTAGATTAACGGCCTCAGTATCATTTAAATTTGGTTTGGGCTTTTCCTCGAAGTGACTTAATTCTTCACCGATTTCTTCCACGGCTTCATCATCGCCGTACTCTGACTCACTCTCGTCACTTCTTATTTCATGTGTTATTATTTCCAAACCCGATCGACTTTCTAGACTGGGTTGATTAATCTTTAAGCGCGCCATATCATTAGGATCAGTTGCAAGAAGGCTGTTCAGAAAAGTAAAAAGAAGGAAAAAGATAAACAAAATTAGACGCAAAGGAACCACATTTCATTAATGGGAATTGTACAAAGGGAAAACAAACCGCAAACTTAAATCAAAAATGAACTAAAAACAAAGGGATTTTACTCCGGGGACAAACCCCCAATACAAAATTTTCGAGAGAAAAACAATCCAAGACAAACTACCAAGACTCCTTCCGGACACAGGGAGAGGAGTAGCCTTCCAGTTATTCAGTTTTGCCTTTCGTCCCACAAATTGTATCTCCATGACCGGATCCTTCACCATCTTCGAGCATACACACATCCGTGAATAAGTTTTCGAACTTCCCGAAGAACTCTTCGTCCGGCTCTGACCGTGAGACCGGAATCTTGGCGCCGGACGTCCTCTCGCTCCGACTCCGACAAGCGATCGTGGAGAGGCGTGGAACGAAGCCGGGAGCACCCATGTTTTCTCGCTTACTCTCTTGCTCGCCGGATGCCTCTCCGAGGTTAGGCCGGAATCCCAAGCCGGGCGTTCCCAAGTTTTCGACCACCGATACCGGTTGTATAATTCCGTGAGAGATGCACCTAGCCCTCTACCGGTACGAAACCATGTCGCAACATTTCACGCACCACCATGACATCCGCAGCACTGTTCGCCGTCGCCGGAATACATTCCCTTCCGAACTCTGCGGGCGGACACCACATCGCGGTACTCGATACACCACGGTCCAACATCTTCTTCGTTTCAACAAAGTGGAATGATGGTGCCTGATCGTGGATCGTTCTCTCCACGGACGACGATCTCCTGCGCTGATCCCATTCAAACTCGACGAGCCGGTGTAAGCTGATGGAACTGCTCTCGCGGTACGAATCCACGGCCGCCCTATTGTGAGGTTATACGACACCACCATGTCCGGCGCACTCGAATTCCGCGGTGAACTCCACTGGCCCAATCGTCAACATCAACACTATGTCACCAACCGACGCTTTGCCTCCTCCGTCAAACCCTCGAACACATACCCCGTTCTCGCGTACCCCGCCGATGTCTACTTTTAATTTGCCCAGTGTAGAGAGAGGACAAATGTTAGCACCGGACCCATTATCGACCAGACTTTGGTAACCACCGCCTCTTCACACTTCACCGTAAGCTATAAAGCCCTGTTGTGCTCGGTGCCTTCCTCAGGCAACTCGTCATCGGAGCAGGTGATCCGATTTGCTTCAAAGATCCTCGTTGGTGATCTTCTCCAAATGGCTCACCGAGATTTTATCCGGTACGTGCCTCATTCGAGACTTTCATCAACGCTCGCCGATGTTCTTCGAATGTATCGAGCAAGGACAACGAATGATATTTCAGTGTCTGAGTCTTCTTTAATCGCTCAAGACAGAGTAGTCATGCAGCTTTCATCTTTTTCAAGAATTCTTCCGCCTCTTCATCGGTGACCGGCTTTTTCAATACTGCCGGAGTGGTCTTCCTCAATTCCGCGGGGGCAAAACATCTCCCCGAGCGGGTCAACCCTTGGCTTCACAAACTTCCTCTTTCACCTCCTTTCCTCTTGTAGGTCGTTGTAATCCGAGCATAATTCCACGGAACAGCTCGGCTATCAGTTATTACTGGCAACTGTGTTGCCGGCTGGATGACGAAAGGATCCATTCGAACGCCTCGCTACCGTCGGTGACGGGCTTGATTGCTGCCCGGTACAACTATCTCGGCGAGCTTCACCGGTACTTCGTTCACACTTTCCTTCCCGCTTTCGACTCTCCTGGTATGTCTTTCTTGCAACCGGGCGACTCGTCAAAGCTTGGCCCTTTTCTCGTTCCTGCCCCGCTAGACTTAATCATCATTACGGTCTGAGAGGCTTTCTCCTTTCCTTCCTCCGCCCGTACCAACTCGATCATATTGGTCTCATGATGAGCTGGGAGCGGGTTTTGGTTGATGTTGGGCTCTGTTGGAGTCCGGACCTCGATCCTGCGGGTGTCAATGAGCTCCTGGATGGCCGTCTTCAGCCTCCAACACTTTTCTGTATCATGTCCCGGACATCCCGAGCAGTAGGCACAATTTACTGAATGGTCCAAGTTCTTCGGAAGGGGGTTTGGCAACTTAGCTTCAACCGGATTTAGCAAACCTACTTGCTTCAACCGGTGGAACAGACTGGTATAAGACTCTCCTAAGGGAGTGAAAGTCTTTGGCCTCGGCGCCCTGTCGCCCCTGAATGCCTGGTTCGGACGGAAACTCGCGCCCGAGGGGTTTCTGTAAGCTCTTGGGGGTGGATGATTGTTCTGGGGGTTTGGTGCACGCCACGGTGCATGAGCGGGAGGTGCAGAATATGACTGTGCATGGTGGACAGTAAAATGAGGATCAGGTGCGGGATAGTAATGTTGTGGGTGGCTATATGGGTTGTGAGAGTAATTTTGGTGGTGAGGTTGGGGTGGACTATATTGTGGTGCGGGGCCTCTATTTCGGAACCATGCCCTGGACTCGACGGCCGCAACTTCCTCTCTCCTCTTTTTCCCCAGTACTCCTCCAGTACCGCTTTGGATAGCCTGAGTGGTGGCTTTCAGTGCTGAGTAACTCATGATCTTGTTGGCCTTTAAACCCTCCTCGATCATACCCCCCATTTTTATCACCTCAGTGAATGATTTGCCTACGGACGTTACCAGATGTCCGAAGTAGGTGGGCTCTAATGTCTGCAAGAAGTAGTCCACCATCTCGCTCTCTCTCATCGGCGGATCTACCCTGGCTGCCTGTTCCCTCCAACGGAAACCAAATTCCCTGAAGCTTTCAGCGGGCTTCTTCTCTAATTTTAGCAATGATAGGCGGTCGGGATTATTTCAAGATTGTACTGGAACTGGCCGATAAAAGCTTGAGCCAAATCATCCCACGTGAACCATCTACTGGGATCCTGTCTAGTGTACCACTCCAGCGCCGATCCTCCCAGACTCTGGCCGAAGTAAGCTATCAGAAGTTCGTCCCGTCCTCCGGCCCCTCTCATTTTACCGCAAAACCCCCGCAGGTGGGCCACTGGGTACCATGCCCCTCGTATAGGTCGAATTTGGGCATTTTAAATCCTGGTGGCAACTGGACGTCCGGAATGGACACGGATCCTTATGAGCGACGCCGACCTGATTGCCTAAGCCGTGCGTGTTCTCGAAGGATCGCTCCAGTGCTTTTAACTTTTCGGCAACTTCCTCGTGCTCGAACTTTGGAAGTGTTTTTCCGGTCCTGCCGGATTATCCCAATGAGGTGTATGCGATTGTGGTTCAGGAGCCCCGAAAGTAGGCTCTGGAGGATAGTAAGAGTTGTCGTGGATGTGAACATATGGCTCGCTGGCCGGCCTTTGCAGAGGAGCAGGTGGAGGTGCTACAAAAACAGGGGTGGCTGGAGGAGGATTTGGTTTGGCTCTGGTGGAATGTGGGTGGCATATGGGTTTTCCCCCTGAAAGTATGGATAGCTCGGAGCGCTTGTTGAAGGATCGATGGGCGGATGTTCCGGAGCTGAGGCGAGAGTAGGGCGGTTTGGTGAAGATTGTTCCCTGGCCCAGGCCAAGTGCATCTCTGTTATCTGTTGTTTTAACCGGTCTACTTCTTCCTTCATGATTTGTAGCTCGGACTTTTCTTCCTCAAGACTCTTGCCAGAACTCGACATGCTTACTGTAACTGGTCCTTTGGATCTAGTACGGTAGTGATGGCTGGCCAGGATATTCTGTCAAACCAACTGCTAAACTTTCTGGAACACGCAACAAACTTGTTAGTTCACCGAGTTTGACAGATATGTTATAGCACGTTGGATGCAATGCACCTAACCAAATAACCACTTTCTTCGTGTACTCTTTAACATGCGTCGTTCCGGCCCTTTTTCTTTTTCTTTTTCTTTTTTTTTCTTTTTCGACTATCTTTGCAAGCCTTATTGTTATTTAACCTATGGATTCCTTTCTTTTTAGTGGTGGTCGAATCTTATGTGGATTGCCTACGTATCACGACCCCGCGTGAATCAGACCGAGCGTAGTTCTGGTATTGTGGCAAAATTCAGTAACTTTTATATCAAATAAAACCGTGCAGTTAAAAAAAACACGTCTTACAATAATCAGCAAAAACAAAAGAAAATGCTTGACTTGGGAAAGTAAAGATAAAAATGCCAACTAGCTTGACTCAACATTTCGAATACATTTTCAATCAAAAATCTAATGCCCTAAAATCCCTGGGGGCCCGCGAGGCATCATTCGGCCTTGCCGCGGGCCTTGGTGTGAGGTCCTTATGCAGTCCCCTCAACTCTTCCATGATCCGATGAACATAACCCATAATTGAAGCGAAAAGGTCGGCGCGGGGCATTCGTTCACAAGCTAGGCACTTCATGGTGACATAGTGCCCGATTTCTCCAATTCTATACTTGATCATGTCCCTTTCTCCGAGTAGCCGCTCTATTTGCTGGTTTTTCGCCCCCAATCTTCGAGCATTGTTGGTGACTTGATCTAGGAGCCTATCCACTTGTCCTTGCAGTCGGGCCATCCAATTGTGGCAGCGGTCGAGGTCTGCTCTGGCATCTTGGGCTTGCTTGAAAACCCGCTCCCTAAGGACAACATTTGCTTCCCTCAGGCTAGTGATGATATCAGTGTAATCTTCTTCCACCCGCTTTAGGTGAAGTGCATGTTGATGTGCCTCCTTTTTCCAGCTGGCACGGATCCTCGTTATTTGGGCTTTTGACTCGTCCAATTCTCTTTGGATGTCGGTGGCTTGGCTTCTCAAACCCCTTATCAATTTTTCGTCGGCCGGACTCCTCGACTGTCTGTCAGCATCTCTTTTCATTTGCTGGATTTGAGCTCTCAAGAAGTCATTTTCTTGTACCAACTTCTTTTTATCTCCTTCGTCGGTGGCAGCTTGCATGTTCTTCTCGAATTGGAGGTCCCGGACCTGCTGTTCTATCCTGCCAATCTTCGTCCTGTATCCCTCCTCCTTTGCTAACCAATCCCATTGTTCCCGTGAATCTTCCGTGAACTGTTGGACATGGGCTCTTTTAGAACATTTTCGACGAATCTGAAATCTTTTCTCGAACCACGCGTTGTACTTTGGATCCACCTCTCCTTTAGATAGTTCCGGACCGTGGTTTTAGGCTCGAGGAACCGACACTCGTGCCGCAACCTTCTAACCTTCTCTTCGGGAAGACAACTCCGGGCTCAACTCAATGGCGTACTTCCTTAGGTCTCGATCGGTAGGAATAACTCGAAACCTTCCTAGTTGACGTAATACACGGTGAGGGACATATGGTTGGACACTGCGGATTCCCATCAGAAGGATATAACACTCCTCGGTTGCCATATATATTACTTCAGTATCGGGTAACCACCCGAATGCCCATTCAATCTGATCGGCTTCTATTGAGCTCAGTCGTGCAAGCCATGCCTCGACGCCTTCAGGGAATACAGCACCCATCATCCGTTCTTCGAAACCCCTGATACAGTTTTTTCCGGTCAACCCATGGTTCATGTATTGTGTTCGGTGATGGAGGTGTTCTTGCATCCATAATTGAAGTAACAGATTGCAACCTTGGAAGAAATTGCCCCCTTCTCGGCATACAGTCAAGGCTCGATAGATTTCGGACAAAACCAAAGGGACCACAGTGCTGGTAGCCTTTTTGATTGCGACATCGGCTATTCCTACCAGACTTATCTCTATTTTCTTATCTTCACGCGGACAAATCACAACCCCCAAGAATGTCGTTAGGAATGCTAGAATTCGTCTGGCCTCCCACTTGGTTCTATTCCCTGCGTGAGTCAGTCCAAGGTTTGACTCTTCAAAACCCCGAGGAGTGCCGTACCGTTGATATAAGAATTGAAGATCGCAATACCCTTTCAGTAGATCATCATTTTTCACCTTCCGACTAATGCTCAGCGGATCCAGAAACCCATGTGGAGATACCGGTCTTGGTGAGAGTAGGTATTGCCCTCTTAATTTCCCATTAAGTCCTGCATAGCCCGCAATTTCCTCTAATGTGGGCGTCAATTCAAAGTCAACAAAACGGAACACATTGCGGGTCGGATCCCAGAAAGATACCAGTGCCTTGATGATGTCCTCCCTTGGCTCAATATTCAACAGATCAACCAAACCTCCCAAAATTCTCCCTACGACCTTTTTGCTATTGTCTTCCAAATCGTTCCACCATATACGGAGCTGCTGAGGGACCTCACTAAAGATTGAAAATGATTTATTCTGATTCGTGCTCATCCTGCACATTTATTAAGGTGATTTAAATAAGAAAACAACTTTGTTTTGCTAAAAAATAATAAAAAAAATAGTTTTTCAATCACGGCCTCTCAACGTCTCGGGGACGAAGGCTTTCAAGGCTGTGGGGTAAATTGATCGAAATCAAAATTGACCCAAAGGTGGCCGTTTATACGAAATTAGCCTTCCGGCGTCCCTTTCGGGAACATTCGGCTATTTTTAAAAAGAGCGTCACCGACTTATTTAGTACAAAAGTTAATTTTTCAAAAGGTGAAGTTGGACCCGATGGAGGTTGCCTACGTATCTCACGTCCGATGAGAATCAAACCCCCGTAGTTCGGTTTTGACGAAGCAAACGACATCATTTATTTATTCATTTTGCTAAAGGAAAACAAATAAGCTATTTCTATCTTAAGAGTAAAACACACACACATTTTTTTTTTTTTTTCTTTTTAATCTCTAAAGCCGGTCAGCATGCAAGTCTATAACAGATAAATGCGTAAGACAGACAGGATGCAGCAGGATAGTCTGTTCATTTCAGGTCACCTGTCCTAGACGGACCCAACCCCTGTGTTGAGTCCCCTAAGCCAAAATGCGACATGATGCAAATAAACGTTTCCTACTAGGGATCCGGCATGAAGCTTTGTTATTCTAGGTTTAAAAACCTGGGTTTATCTGTTCTAGACTTGGCTTACCCGAGCGGACAGCTCGAGCCGAGGAGGAGGCAGCAATCCGGGAATACAGAAGCTTCACCGGTTTTGCAACTTATCCAAACCTCGTTCTAAAATGGGAATTAGACACTATACGGAAAAGAAGTCACACGAAGTGCACCCTTCTTCATGATTTAGAAGACTCAGAGAGGAGATTGGTTCCGGCACAATTTATATGTACAGTTCACACAATATCAAAGCGGTAAAAACAACATTTTGCGCATTGATGCCAACATGTAAAAAAATCAGACAATAAAATATGCCAAACACAACAGTTATTCCGAGCTCGAATTCTAAAAATCATCCCCAGCAGAGTCGCCAGAGCTGTCACACCTCTTTTTTACGCACCCGCAAGGATGCAAAGAGTTTTTCCAATTAAAGGACAATCGAGATGGGATTTATTTTAATTACTTCAGAGTCACCACTTGGGAGATTTTATGGTGTCCCAAGTCACCGGTTAAATCCCGAATCGAGGAAAAGAATGACTCTATTTAACAGTCCGCGAACCAGAAATCCGGATAAGGAATTCTATTAACCCGGGAGAAGGTATTAGGCATTCCCGAATTCCGTGGTTCTAGCACGGTCGCTCAACTGTCGTGTTTGGCTTATCTATCTGCTTTTTACAATTATGTACTTAGTGCAAGTTAATACCCTTTTACCGCTTTTATTATTGGTTGTGATTTACGAAAGAGAAAGTTGCTTAAAAATATGCTTTCGAATCACGTCACATGAAATGCACCCGGATCCTCAACATATTCTTATTCAACATTTCGGGGTTTGGATTCGGGTCACATGAAATGCACACCCGTATTTAAAAGGTAAAACTAAAATATATGCCTGGCTCGACTACTTATTTACATTGTTGAGAAAGGCGTGACATTCGTTAAGAAGCGACGCATCCCGAAACCTAAGTATTTATATGTACATTTATGACGGCTATGTGATTAGTGTAACTATCGGGCGAGGCATACCTTTGATTCAAATCTAAAGCGAACTACATCTCACTGTATCTTACTTAAGAGTTGATCCCAAATTACTTAAAACTTGCTACGAACCACATCACATGAAATGCGCCTGTGGTTCTTAACATGCTTTGTTTACTCTTGCCCGAAATTGGGGTCGGGTCACATGAAATGCACCCCCGACTCTTTTTAATCTAATTACGTCATTCCGTTGAGTAACAACTCTCTAGCTAATCTTGCTTGTGACATAAGGTCTATCATTTAACAGGTTTGGAGATTACACGCATGAGTAGGGAAGATTGAATAGAGATACGAAGACTAATTCAGGTTTACATGCTTATCTAATGACAATGTATCTTTGGCCTAGCTACGCTTTTCCATAACAAAACTAGCAATACAAATTTAATTAGACAGTAACAGAACATAATCAAACATAGACTTTGGACGACTACATGATTCAACAGACTTCAAACATGAACTTCAGGCTTCACTCTTTTTGAACCAAGGAATTACAATAACAGAGATGTGTACCTGGAATGCGGAATAACAAGGAAGAGTGAGCAATGGCAATGCAGCAACCGCAACAAGAACAGTAACAGGTGCAGCAGCAATCAAAGGCCAATAACGACCAACGGTAAACCAATAGTAACAACAACCAGTGAACCACTCAACTAAATACACAAGTAGCAAACTACAAACCAACCTCAACCATGCTGAACCAGCAACCACAATGCCCAGGTAGTAACAACCAAATCAGTGCAGCAACCAAACGACCAAGGCAATAAACCACTGACCAACAACAACACAACAGTGTAACAACAACAACAACCAAACCAGTGCAGCAACCAAACAGACCAACCAGCCAACAAAATAATGAACCAGCAGCAATAACCAAACCAAGCAACAACCAAGCGACCAAGGCAGCAACCCAAACAGACCAAACCGCAACACCACAGACCACAAACAGCAATAGAAAATCCAGGCAGCAACAAATGAACAATGGCAGCAACACAAACGACCAAACAACCACCAAATGCACACTGCCAACAACAGCAATACACAAACACAACACTCGAAAGCCTAATAGCTCAGCCACTGCATCAAAGCTCACAAAACAGTGACCCAGGAACTAATGAAACAGTTTCTCTGTATCTTTATATTTATTCTTCTCCAGGTTTACTGTTTTGCTCTCCTAGATGCTCTCAAATTTATCACTGTCTATGCCTCTTTTGTTACTCTCAGTCTGCTCCTATCAAGTGTATGTATGAAAATGCCTATCAATGTATGAATATGCTACTGTTTTTGCTTCTCCAGGATACTCTCAAGTCTGTCTCTATAATGTGTGTGTATGAATATGCCCCTCAATCCTATATTGATGCTATATTTATAGCTCCCAGCCCCTCCAGAACACCTGCCCCTAAGGTTACCCCCTACCCTGGCTTCCCAACCCATCATATTCCCTGCACACCCCACTAACTACTGTCCAAAGATGGACTCAAGCCTTAAACAATAAGCTTGGCAGTGTTCAGTGGATACCCTGCTGTGCTCAGTTCCACTAACCCTTTGTATGGGTGTGTGATTAAACAATTATACTATTAACTACACCCAATTATCCCTTTAATCTGAATCAAACAGTAACCAACCCTATACCAGTGAATTGCATCAGGCAGATTCAAGGGATTAATGTTACGAACTATTTGACGACTTTAATCACATTGGACTCATGATTCATTCTAACTACTAAAAATAGAGGAATTGGCCAAATAAAAGGCCTCAAAGGAGGATGACAGGTCGACTGTTATGAAAAATTAGAAGCATGCTAGATGAGAATTGAAACAATGAATAAAACAAATACACATATTCACACAATCGAATTAAAACAAACAAGGAAGGAATGAATACCTCAAAGAAAACTGCCGACCCAAGCTTTGAACAAAATGTGGAATTATTGAAGCCAAACGGGCTTTAATCAAGATGTTCTCGATTGAGAACACCTAGACTAAAGTCCCTTGGACTTCAATCAAGGCTAACCCGGCTTGAATTGAATTTCTTCAAGAATTAGGGTTCTTGGACTCGGATTTGGGGCTTTTGTATTTCTGGTTAGATTCGAAGCAAACCAATGTCGTTGGGAGTGTGGGGGAGGTGTGAGGAGGCCGTGGTGTGAATTTGGGGTGATTTGGCATAGGTTCGAGTTTGACTCGAATCTTCAAATGAAGATTCGAGGAGCTCCGGCATGATTCGAGGTTAATGGAGGTTGGGATCGTGATGGGGGAGGTGAGGGGAAGGGTTTGGCATTGGTTTGGTGGCGATTGGCCTACCGGAACCGCCGTGAGGCGATTTCCGGCAGGCGGAGGAGGGCGGCGTTACACCGGGTGTTTGAGAGCTCTGAGGGAGATGAAGGGAGAGGGGGGGTTCTGGCTTGGGGGGGGCGGGGTATGAAATGAGCTTATATATGTTTTGAGGAGTTAAATCCTGATCGTTGGATCAAACTTGATCAACGATCAGGATCTTCTCACTTAAACCAAACGGCGTCGTTTGGTCAAGTCTTAAGCTGAATGCATATTAGAATTAAAGGATTAATCTGGGCCGTTGGATAATAAAATCCAACGGTCCAGATCAAGTGTTACACAGGCTGTAGCTGGGCGGGTGTTTGGGCTTTTAGAAGAAATCCGTTTGGGCCTGGCTTTTAGACTGAATTTGGCCCAGATCGGATATTATGTGTATTATATGCATATGTGTGTGTATATATATATATATATGTATATATCCATACATATATATATATATACACACATATGTATATATACCAACCTATAACGCCGCTGTTTTTACTACAAGTAACGCACACAATTACATATCACCCAAAAATGTGAATCACATGACTTCGATATCAAACACTAAAATGCAAAGCCTAGCATATATTTTTTGTATTTTTAATTTAAATAAATAAACGTGCACACAAAAGATAAAAATAACACAAAATCACACAAATCATGCCCAACGCGAGACTATTTTTATTTTTGAATTTTCTGGGAGTACTTCTCGAGTAAGGCAAAAATCACGTGCTCACAATTATGACATAGCATTAAACTACACCATATTCACAATAGAATATTCGAAATGATTCTCTTCACTTTAACACGTCCTCTCAAACTCGAGGAGGAAAAATAACTTGAGCTTTTTTACGTCGAAAACCAGATTTGCTACAAAATCAGTTAAGATATTTGCCGGTGCCACCGTAGAAGTGAACAATCACAGAAAAGAAAAGTGGTGCTGAAACCCTTTTCTCCGAGCCAATAATAGCTCAAAGAAGGAATTTTCACGAAAGTTTTTTTTAGAAGTCCTGGAGAAGGAATCCAAGTTGTGCCGAAAATGTCTTGGAGATTTTTCGCACCACACCTCTTGATGGAGAAAAGGATGTGCTTTTCTGCAGTACCCAGGGAAGATCAATTCTCCATCAAGAGGTGTGATGCGAAAAATCTCCAAGACATTGTCAGCAAAACTTGAATTGGCAACCTAATAGTAACCAAAAACAGTAATACCGCTCAAAGGAGGACTCAGTACCACACTATATTACCATGAATGAGGAAGAAAAACAGAGACAAGGAGACTTGTTGAAACAGTAACCGAAGTTCAAGTTCCTAGGAGGGACCTAATACACTGTCTTTGACATATGAAGAAGATGAGAAGAGTGAAGACTTCTCAAGAATAATGACAAAAGTTCCATATTTAGAGGAGAGATACCTAGTTTCCAATACATTTCCAATACGGTGAAAGAGAGGAAACGCAGAATGTGCTATAGTTTTCAATATCTAGACTCTGGTATCATGAAAGGAAGGAGCGAATAGAACTTTTTGGAACATCCACTGAATTTAGAGTGGTACTGCTAGAACTGTCGCTAGAAAGGGACACCAACAGTAACTGCATGAAATGAAGGAAAAGCTTTAGCAGACAGGTGGCATAAGGCTCGCCGGAGTTAGAAGACACTTAAATTACTGAAACTAAGAGTGGTGTAGCTAGAACATCCAACTCACAAAGATAAGAGCTGTAATGTTTCTAACTCTTCATGCCTGAATTAATCTCAATGCCTACTTTTGTTAGAAGCTCCGCCGGCACGAACTTAAACCCCAAATCTTAGATGTTAGTGCAAGCCAGCTGGCCAGGCACTTTGCCTCACTTCGAAAACACTTCGACGTAAGCACCAAAGCGTTAGGGGCGTGCTTTATTGTCTACGGGATCTATCTTGCTCAGGTGCGCAATAAACATTAAATATAGATAGGAAATAATATATTATTTTGTTAAGAAAAACATTACAAATGAATTGCTATTGTAAGGAATATAAATTACAAAAGTTAGAACATGCGAACTAGTCGCTAAACTTGAATAGAAACTTAAACAGCAATTTTGCATCTGAATTAGAAAACTAACATAATCTATGAACTTGATTTACATCATTTTTACATCATATATTTCATCTAGTAGTAGCTCTTTCAACTCATTTTGTCTATGTTAATGTTGTTTATTTATGGTTATTTTGATAACAAAACCCAAAGCACTCAGCAAAACAATCCGTGGATAGACCAATAGATATAGAGAAATCAAGATGCTTACCCAAATTTGAAGATCCAATCATCAAGTGAAATACCTGCAATTGCATAGTGAACTCTAGTAAGCATGGTCTATAATTAGCACATTAGTGAAATAAGAAGCCTCCCTTATTATAGTAAAGAATTTTATCAAGGCTAACCAGCACAAAAGGAAGAAGAATTGTAGAATCTACTTAATCACCTTCACTTCATAGCTGTTAAACTTTAAGGGATTAAGGGTCAAGGCAATAAATCTCCAATTTCAAATATGAGTATATCCTCCAAGAGATGTAGTGCTACCTCTGAGCCGATGATGTCTTTTATGTGCTATTACAGAGAGCTAGTCTACTTAGTAATTATCAAGTGTGGCTCATTTTCCTTTTTCCGATAATTATATGACGCGTGGCCCACTTCACAGTCAGGTATTGATTCTTCAATGAGTGGAAGAAGCATCTTGTAAGCACCATACTAGATCATTTTATGCAGAATAGGACTCGTCATTGTTCACTAATATCAGCTATCCAAAGATGGAACTGTGTTCTTCTAAGGAACTAACATCACCAGAACTATCCTACCAATCTGCACTGCACGCTGTACCATTTGGCTGGAAGTTAATCTGTAAAGTACAGGTTAACACCACAAGACGATCACTTCTATGACCCTGACTGCCACAGAGCTTGATATCACACTCATAAAACCTCCGTCATCCTTGGGATCATCTATAGATTGGGCTTGCACACTGCGCATAGACACCCCTAATTTTTAACACCAAAGAGTTATAACTCGAGCACACGACAAATACCATGATGGCTAAGTAACTAGGCTAGAATTAATATCCTGAAGTTAGGATTTTGTATTCGCAGAGGGATGAGAGAGCACAAGAGATACATTGAGAGAGTACAACTGGATCCCATTGAAAAAGCAGGAGATCACCTGGTATGGTGCTAAAATTCAGAAAACCTACATGATCATCAGTAATTTGGCAATGTTTAAAGAGACTTTTAGGCAATAGTTATCAAGTTGTGGAAATGGAGGGAAAGGGTTTACATAACTATAATAACGGTGAAAAAGAATGAACTTTTAGACCAGAACTGTAAAGGCATTTCGAGTTTAATTTAGCTTGTGAAGACCACCGTCATGTCACCTGAACCTCAAATGCTAGCACACGAGTGTTGAACATTACAACATGATGGTTTAGACATGAGTATTCAGTCGAATATCATCAAAATGAGTTCCTGGACGCATATTGGCATCTTGTAACAGGCTTTGTAGCATTAGCAGATTTGCTATTCATAATTGGAAGTTGGAATTAAATAAAGAAGTGTCAATGAAAAATTGGTTTTTTCCACATTCTTGACTAATTGCTTAGACCTTGGGAAGTTGCTTTAATTTTCTAGCAGTAGGACAATAGAATGTTCTCAACCCATCTCAGATACCAATAAAATCAGAAAGAGGATTGAGGATAAAATGCTTACTTTCTGACGAGTCCAGCCAATGTGTGTATTCCGAGAATGCATTCTCATTAACTGGAACAATACATAAGCAAATTAAGTTGAGCAAAAATGTGATAACAAAATCTATTACAACAACAACAACTACCCAGTAAAATCCCACCAAGTGGGGTCTGGGGAGGGTAATATGTACGCAGACCTTACCCTACCCTAATAGGGTAGAGAGGTTGTTTCCGATAGACCCTCGGCTCAGAAAGACGGAAATAAAAAACAAGAAAAGACGATTCATTAGTAGCTCCAGTAGAAACCGTAATAGTAACCGTAATAGTAACAGAAGCATAACAACCAAAAGATGAATGACATGCAATAACAGTAACCATTATCTAAGGCCCGGGGCTAAGATAACAAAATCTATTAAGCAAGAAATAATCAGTAGCACACAGCAGATGTCAACTGTAATTAACAGCACATAAGTACGCTACTCTGATAGTGTAACACCAACATTATACAACCACAAAGTACTCTGCTTGAGTTATCCATAGTCTTTACAAAGGTTCTAGATTATAGTTGAATGCTGATTGGTAGTCAGCAACATCAAAATCTCTCGCAATCCCCCACAGCCTCCCTGGTTCTCAATTCTAGCAACTAGTCATCACCTTCAATTAAACACAATAATGTGATACATCAAGTAGGGGTAAAAATTAACCACTTTGCTATTAAGACATGATCTATTTTGGCCATAATGTTAAGAAATGATATATTTCCTCTCTGATATTGCTGCCTTTGCAGAAAGTTGCTACCTCTGTTTTGTACTCCAGTGAGTATTTCTGTAAAGTTGTTAATGTAGCAAGTCCATTTGACTATCTTGGCACGAATGCTTATGTTTAGATTCAGAACATGATGTATAAGTATTAGCTGATTACTTTGGAGTTCTTTCGGCAGCTCTTGTTTTCTCCAATAAGGTGTTCTCTTTGGCTGTTCTTGCAGTGGTCATCTAGGTTTTTATCAAGATTAAATATTTGAATAGAATTACTGAAACAAAACCCTAGTTTGAAAGGTCAAGGTTCACTCACTTATCCAAAAAGAAAAGGTCAAGGTCCAATCTAAGGCAAAAATGCCAAGTCCTTGGTCCAAGAGATTCACCCTAGCTTCTCTTGAGCATGTGACACAGTAGAAACCATACAGATGACAAGAGGCTGCCAGACTCTACTGCAGCTTATTCTACATTCTTAGTTATTCTTTCTGTAATCTCATTGCAACAGTTAAATCTCCATTCATTACTAAACAGAATGACGAGAAAGGCAAGTTAGTAAAAGCCCTTCCAAAACTTTTCGCTTGACATGTAAGAACATTAATCAGGAAAATCAAAATATTACCGAAAGAAAAGGTCAAAATGGTGCTTCCTTCTATGGGTATCAAAGATATAACATCTCCTGATTCTGGTTTCGCCCGCAATATAATCCTAAGGAACTTCAACGTTAACTTTGCTCTTAGATGTGTTCCAATTATAGATATTAGATAAGCTAAAGAAACATATCAATCACACGACTCCATGATAATCATCATTTCTGAACATTGTTATAACTAAATGGGTGAAAACAAAATGCACACGGGTCAGACACATATCATTCGTGTACTCTTTACAAGTCTATTTCTATCAAAACATCTTACACATGTATTCCACCTATCAGATGCTACATCGCTTTCACCACTAAAAACCTCCACACAACTTAGTAAAAGTTAAAGAAGGTTGTTGAAACTTAACACTCTGTTTGACCGATGTAAAAAGAGAATGATAGACAAGAAAGATAAGCCTCTTCCTTTAGATAGAAAATCAAAGAACCCTTCCAAATTCTTTTTTCATTTTTTCCAGCAAGCCAAAGTGGCAAAAATAACCAAGTGACTCTAAATGATTTCCGTTTTGAACCGACCAAGGTACATGAGGAGAAAGACAAACACTTGTACTTGCTGAAGAAACCGATCTGACCTCTCTTGGACTATTATAAAATTTGGTGGAAAACGATCATCCAGTAACAAACCCTTAGATAGAATATGCTTATCGTAAAACTATACTTTGTCCGAAGTAGCACATATCTTCCCTAGCAAGATTTATCACTTGGTGTCAGTGTTATCAAAGGCGAAAAGCGCAAAAACACTCTAAAGTTTGTTGGGCCTTTAAACGCAAAGCGCAAATAAAGCATGGGCTTTAATAATAAAAGGCACAACCGAAGAAAAAGTAAAAATATGTATTTATAGTCCACGACTAATAATTATAAGTATGAGCAACAAATATATACACAAAAAAATTAATTTTTTTATACGATAAAGTGAAGTATCAGTTGTTTAATGTTGCATTTTCAGGATCACACTCATTAGTAAGGAAAAATATATCTTAGAGCTTTGATGCGACAGTACAGCGCACACAAAGCGACGCGAAGCACGTAACATATTTTGAGCCTCGCTTCAGGCCTTAAGCGCACTTTAAGCGCGCGTTTCATGGAGTAGTACGAATATGGGAAAGAACATGTATTTCTCATCATCAAATGAGTAACCAAAAACTAATTCCAAAACCATTATCCACCATGATCTTGGGATATGAAGTGGGACTTGTCGGTTAATCTTCAAAAGGCCGTACCTAAAGGAGGAGGTACACGGAGTAGTTTGGAGATTCAGCATTAGCAACAACATGGATTAGGAAAAACATCCGTGCACTGAGTTATATGTTTACCATTTCAGCTTGCACAAGTGTGAGCTATTAAATGTTTGCCAAAAAAATGTAACTTTAACTGAAGACAGAAAACAAAAGGATCACAAAGTTCTGTTAAGATTACAGAATATCTCAAAAAAGAAAAAAGCAAGGTATTCTCCTGTCGTAAACAAGAGATATTAGCTCTAAAACATTGGCTACTTTTCGGAAAGCTTTCAGCTATTCTTCACAATGATGTCTTGCACTCTCAATCGACAAAGAAGAGGTTTAAATGTATCTCAATCCAAATTTTTGGCTAATCTTTGATTAAGATTTCATCGTCTTCAAATTGAATTAGTATTCCACAATCCTCTTAATTCTCCGATAATCATTTCACAAAATATCTTCAGATATTTATTCCATTTTCAATCAAATGCTATGAAAGTGTGGCACTACTATGGTAGTTAATAAGCATTAGCAGAACAACATGACATGGTTGAATCCAGTGTCTGCTCCTAGCACAATCCCAATTATGTCCATATTCAAGGACATAAAATATCATGCTTACCTGAAGAAATGCTGAGTGGGTATGAGAATACCAAAGATACAAAATTTTCAAATCTAGCTAGTATCTTAGATGGCATGGAACTACAGCACCAACCATATTCACTGAATACAGTAAACAATTTTGAATCCAAATGGTATGGAGAAAGATACTAATCTTCTGAGTTAATGCAATCCCGATAGGAATCCTATTGGCAATAAATAGCATCACTACAGGTAACGTCACTCCAAATGGTGAAAATCCTTTTCAACGACTCTCCAAATGCACTATATGATAAAACCTATCATGATTTGGCCAACGCAAAAAAGTTCAATCCTACTCGAGCCAGCTAAGAGGAGCAACAATTAGTAAAAATCATTACACAGGTAGTATATGGCAGTTTCAACTTTCAACATGAAAAATGAGTGTCTCGCTTCACAGAATCCATATCCAGGGAGCAACACAAATGGCAGAGGAACTATTTCAAGAAAATGTGTCCGCACAAACCCAGGATAAAAATTAGGGAAAAAATTTACAATCTTTTAACCCCATTGTGACAATAGAGCTGACATTCCTTAAGATTCAAGCATTATAAACTGAATTGACCACACAGATAGTATAAGCTAATGAGCCACGAAGAGTATTTAGTAAAAACGACTCAATTTTTCAATCCAATAGCACAAATCTAGCCAAAAGAGCAACCTTCCAAGGTCCATCACAAATAAAATTGATATTTAGAATGCATTAAAACCCTTCAAAAATCCTAGAAACCACAACCCAAAATCCCAATCGAAATACATTCATAACTTAGCACATTAAAAAATACTCTCCTTTCAGAATTCCAAGAAAAGAACAACCAACACAGCAATTGAAAGATAAAGACAGAAGCTTAAACAAAAACCCACATACAGATAACCTTCTAGAACAAAAATAAAAGAAGAGTTACCTGAGCAAAAGCAAGAAGAGCAATAACGGCATCGACAGAAGCAAGAGCCACATTCACTCCCGTTAAAGCCTTGGGATAACAACTCCCTTCACTCAACTCAAACATGTTCTTCTCCTCACTCCTCTTCTTTACAAAACCATCAACCACTGCCAAAAAACTCTCAACCCCTCTTTCCCCTTTTCTTTTATATAGAGAAAAAAATGTAGACACACAAAATGATGATAAGCTTATATATGTATGTTGTTACACACATACAAAAACTCGTGAAGAACTTTTTTTTTAAAATGGTATGGTATAGTATCGAAAACGATATTCTCCCCTTTGCTTTTCTTTTTTCGCAGCCTCGATGGTATCTTTTCTTTCAATTTTTGGTGCAGATCTGCCCCTGGATTCTTACCCTCCAACACTCCCTTTATACCCTCTCTCTCTCCTCTCTCTTTCTCTCTCTCTCTGTAGAAAAGAAAAGCAAGACAAGAGTTGAGTTGGCCCTTTGGGGACCGAGTACGAGTTTGTATCTTTGTCTTGATGCCACGCGGGTGGCTTTCAAGAAACTTGAAATCAAAGTAAATAATTTGTACTAGTAATTTTTCCAAGTTCGGACTAAGGGTATTCATAAAAATGAGAAAAATTGAACCAAGTCAATAAAAAAATTGATATTATTTTGATTTGGTTTGATTTTAATTTTTGAATTTTAAAATTTGATCAAATTTAATTTGATTTTGGGTTTAATAAGAAATAATCGAAAAAAATCGAATCAAACCGATTATAAAAGAAGCTAATTAAATTTATTATTATACCTACATCTATATATATATATACATAAAAAGTTTGAAATCTTGATTTAGTACATATTAGTCATTTATATTTTTAGTCTGGTTCTTTGCTATTATAATAATCTAATTTTTTGTCTTTAAATTCTAGTTTGATTGGTAGTTTTCTTTTGCTAAATACGAATAATTTATTTCATGTTAAAAATAATTGATTTTTAATTAAGTACTTAAATTATTCATCATTATTTGATTCAATTATCATTAATATATTTTGGTAAATGATAGATTTCTCAAAAAGCAATTAATTTGATAGTGTTACTTTGAAATGCAGTCGACGGAGTATGTGTTTTATATCTCATATTTAAGAAAAACCCCGATAAATAACCGAATAACCGACCAAAATTATATCGATAAAAGACCGACTTAATTGGTTTGGTTTATTCCAATATTTGAAAAATCGACTTACTTGGTTTGGTTTCTTTTTAGGGAAAAAATGACTCAAACCGAATCATGAACACCCCTAGTTGGGAGGTTTTTGGATCCTCGTAGTAAATTATGGGGCAAATTCTAGATAACAATGTCAATCACGCTGTTGAAATACCCAGGACTAAAAATAATAGTGATTATTTTCTTGTTGGTTTCACTGCACAATGCAAGCTATCTTTCACACCTGTTCTTGTCCAGGATCTTCAAATTTTGGGTTGAAATACCTAACTCAGTAAATAGAGGTGAAAACAACTATCTCATGCCATAAAGTTCCGCGGGAAACTCGGCAAAATCCAACCTAGGAAAAAAAGGAGATTACTTGGCATGTCGTTCATATGATTATTGGAGGGATCGACATTCCCCAAAGGACCATGATCAAACGGACAAAAATATCCACCATAATAAAGGGGCCGACCCGAGACTGCATGATCGGAGACACCCTCGCATTCAGCGAAGAGGATCTCGAGACCTTGGTAGAACTATACAATGACGTGCTGGTAATCTCATTTCTTTTAAGCAACATTTGAGTTAAATGTGTACTCGTGGATCCATGTAGCTCAGCCAATGTAGTCAGGTTGGAGGTAGTAGAACAACTTGGGTTGCTCGATCAGATCATACCCACCTCCCGGGTCCTCCATAACTTTAACATGGACATCGAAGTAACAAAAGGAAAAATCACCCTCCCGATCAACATGCCCGATACAGTTCAGAACACCAAGATTCAAGTCATCGATGGCGACATGAGGTATAATGCATTGCTTGGCAGGCCTTGAATACACAATACGAGGGTAGTACCGTCAATTCTACAACATATGATAAAATTTCCAACAAATGAGGGCATAACGACCATATATGGAGAACAACATGCGTCGAAAGAAATGTTCGTGGTTTACCAGGAGGCGTCGACCCCCATACACCCGACCTTAGATGATTCTAGGATTATATAGACCACTAAGGACGACGAAGAATATTTTCTCGCTCCTCGAACTTTCGTTGCCCCCGAAGATCCAAATGCAACAAAATTAACGATTGAAGATCTAGAGCAAACTGTTTTGATTGAACACCTTCCAGATCGTAAGCCATACCTCGGAACAGAATTAATTCCTCGAACTCATGAAAGAATTCATTCAATTTCTTATTTTTTCGCTTGGTCCCACTTAGATATGATAGGAATTTCGCAGGAAATAACCTGCCACCGACCGAGTGTCGACCCTGGGTTTAAACTGGTGAAGCAAAAAAGAAGACCCCAGTCCGAGACCAAACACGCATTAATCAAGGATGAGGTAACGAAACTCCTTAAAATAGGATCCATTAGAGAAGTAAAAAAAACCTCGAATGTCTAGCCAACGTAATAGTGGTACCCAAAAAGGAAAATAAGCTAAGAATGTGTGTAGATTATAAATACTTAAATAAGCCGTGTCCCAAAGATTCATTCCCATTGCCTAACATCGATCATCTAATCGATGTTACGGCCAGCCACGAGACCCTCACATTTCTCGACGCTTATTTGGGGTGTAATCAAATTCAAATGAACCCCGAGGATAGGGAGAAGACTTCGTTCATCATGAAGTATGGTACCTAGTGTTACAATGTCCATTGAAGCAAAATGTGATTCACCCTTGGTAGTAAACTAGGTGAATAGGAGCTACGAGGCCCGGGAAGACATGATGCAGAGGTATTTGGATAAAATCCAAGTCGCATTACGTCATTTCAAAGAATGGACCTTAGTCCGCGTACCTCGAGAGCAGAATAGTGAGGCCGATGCTCTCACAAACCTGGGATCATCTGTTGAAGAAGATGACCTACTTCTCGGGGATCATATCTAACTATCTAAATCAATGGTCGAGGAAGGTCATGCCGAGATTAATTCCACCAGCCTAACATGTGACTGGAGAAATAAATATATTGATTATCTAAAATACGGAAAATTGTCCATGGATCCAAATAAATCGAGGCCCTTGCGAACCAAAGCATCTCGATTCTCGCTTGATGAAAACAAGACTTTATATAGAAGTACTTCGGTGGCCCCCTGGTAGTATGTCTGGGGCCAGGGGATACAGATTATGTGCTCAAGGAAATTCACGAGGGCACTTGCGAAAACCACTCCAGCACCGATTCCTTAGTCCGAAAGGTGATCAGGGCAGGCTACTACCGAGACAACATGGAAAGAGACACTAAGGAATTCCTCCAAAAATGCGATAAGCGCCATAGATTTTCCCCTATGATTCACCAACCATGTGAACAACTACATTTGTTCTTATCACCACGGTCATTCATAAATGGGGAATGGACATCGTCGGCCCCTTACCGACAGCACCAAGTAAAGCTAAAGTCATTTTATTTATGACTAACTATTTCTCAAAATAGGTGGAAACGTAGTTCTTCGAGAATATAAGATAAAAAGAAGTCATTAACTTCATATGGGACCACATTATGTGCCGATTTGAAATTCCCTCTGAGATAACATGCGATAACGGGAGGCAATTCATCGGAAGCAAGGTAACACAGTTATTTGAGTATCACAAAATTAAGAGAATCATGTCAACGCCTTATCACGTATGCTCAAATGACCAAGCCTAGTCCACAAATAAAACCATTATCCAAAACTTGAAAATGAAGCTGGAAAGCACCAATGGAAAGTTGAGAGAAATATAGCCCGAAATGCTATGGGCATACCGAACAACTTCAAAATCAAACACTGGGAAACACCTTCCTCTCTAGTGTACGACGTCGAGGTTTTGATACCAGTAGAGGTCGGGGAACCGAGCGCCATATTCCAACACACCACTAAGATTTTGAACAACAAGACCATGACAATGGCCCTCAAACTGCTAGATGAAAAACGAGAAGCCTCGATGGTCCAAATGGCTGCCCAAAAGCAAATGATCGAAAGATATCATAACAGGAACAAACCTCCGACTCAATTTCTTATTTTTTCGCTTGGTCCCACTTAGATATGATAGGAATTTCGCTAGAAATAACATGCCACCGACTGAGTGTCGACCCTGGGTTTAAACTGGTGAAGCAAAAAAGAATACCCCAGTCCGAGACCAAACACTCATTCATCAAGGATGAGGTAACGAAACTCCTTAAAATAGGGTCCATTAGAGAAGTAAAAAAACATCGAATGTCTAGCCAACGTAATAGTGGTACCCAAAAAGGGAAATACGCTAAGAATGTGAGTAGATTATAAATACTTAAATAAGTCGTGTCCCAAATATTCATTCACATTGCCTAACATCGATCATCTAATCGATGTTATGGCCAGCCATGAGACCCTCACCTTTCTCGACGCTTATTTGGGGTATAATCAAAATCAGATGAACCCCGAGGATAGGGAGAAGACTTCGTTCATCATGAAGTATGGTACCTACTGTTACAATGTCCATTAAAGCAAAATGTGATTCACCCTTGGTAGTAAACCAGGTGAATAGGAGCTACGAGGCCCGGGAAGACACGATGCAGAGGTATTTGGATAAAATCCAAGTCGTATTACGTCATTTCAAAGAATTGACCTTAGTCCGCGTACCTCGAGAGCAGAATAGTGAGGCCGATGCCCTCACAAACATGGGATCGTTTGTTGAAGAAGATGACCTACTTCTCGGGGATCATATTCAGCTATCTAAATCAGTGGTCGAGGAAGGTCATGCCGAGATTAATCCCACCAGCCTAGCATGGGACTGGAGAAATAAATACATTGATTATCTAAAATATGGGAAATTTTTCGTGGATCCAAATGAATCGAGGGCCTTGCGAACCAAAGCATCTCGATTCTCGCTTGACGATAACAAGACTCTATATAGAAGTACTTTGGTGGCCCCCTAGCAGTATGTTGGGGCCAGGGGATACAGATTATGTGCTCAAAGAAATTCACGAGGGCACTTGCAAAAACCACTCCAACACCAATTCCTTAGTCCGAAAGGTGATCAGGGCAGGCTACTACCGAGACAACATGGAAAGAGACACTAAGGAATTCGTCCAAAAATGCGATAAACGCCATAGATTTGCCCCTATGGTTCACCAACCCTGTGGATAACTACATTTGTTCTTATCACCACGGTCATTCATAAATGGGGAATAGACATCGTCGGCCCCTTACCGACAGCATCAGGTAAAGCTAAATTCATTTTATTTATGACTAACTATTTCTCAAAATAGGTGGAAGCGTAGGTCTTCGAGAAGATAAGAGAAAAAGAAGTCATTAACTTCATATGGGACCACATTATGTGCCGATTTCAAATTCCCTCTGAGATAACGTGCGATAACGGGAGGCAGTTCATCGGAAGCAAGGTAACACAGTTCTTTGAGGATTATAAAATTAAGAGAATCATATCAACGCCTTATCACCTATGCGCAAATGACCAAGCCTAGTCCACAAATAAAACCATCATCCAAAACTTGAAAATGAAGCTGGAAAGCACCAATGGAAAGTTGAGAGAAATATAGCCCGAAATGCTATGGGCATACCCAACAACTTCAAAATCAAGCACTGGAAAACACCTTCCTCTCTAGTGTACGACGTCGAGGTTTTGATACCAGTGGAGGTCGGGGAACCGAGCGCCAGATTCCAACACACCACTAAGAGCTCGAACAACGAGGCCATGATACCGGGTAAAAGTCTGACTATAAAGCACCTTGGCCTGAAGCCATAAAAAAATAAGTTAGAAAGATAAAGGTTAGAGCGACAGACAAGATTCAAAAAAATTGCATGCTCGCAAAGCCTGCTCATCTCACCAAAGATGAGTGAAACGTCGATCTTAGAGATTCCATATGGAACGGTTATAAGCCTTTAGGGCGTATCTCCGCCTTTGATAGGCATCCCCACATAGGAAGATTCTTCATGCGGGGTGTCTTCCAGTCCCCTAGGAAGTATGGTCATTCCTTGAGGGGGATCAATCACGACCACATCACTAGCAAGGTCAATCAGGACCATCCCTTGTCCATTCAGGCCCCAAATCTAGGCTCCTTTAAACCACCTACCGAAGGCATCCCAGCTCGAGGGAAACTCTAGCCACCGACCAGCTTGGGGGAAGCACTCGATACTCCCTTAGTTGTCTTTATTCTCTGAAGTTAGACTATGATGATGCCATACTTCAGCTCGTAAACCACCATCTCTACGGCCCAAGGATAAGCTGGGTCTATTACTCACTCGAGTGCTGTCGAAAAGCTATTTTCCCCCTCACCTTCAACTCGAGGATTTCTCGCTATTTTTGGAGTTAGGACTACAAGGGTGGCCTCGGTCTATTCTGTCTTAATCTTCTTGGATTACCAAGGTCTGTTTGACGGATCCCTTTCTATTTTCTTCCCTTCATCGAGTATCAAGGCCCCCCCCCCCCACTAGGCAATGATTCCTTCATCAAGGGGACTTCCCCCAAACCTACACAAATGCAAAACGTAAGTACAGGGTACGAGAGCGTTTCCAATAGCGATTTAGGTAAAAAAAAAAAGTGTAACTATAGTAAGGGTAAAGGCTCACCGTGATCCTGAGTTTCCCTTTGAGCTTGGGACAAACCATTCCACACTCGCTCAACATACGGGCAAATCGAGTTCAGACAGCCGACCCAAATCAAGAGGTATGTGACCGTGCCAAGATAAATTGTTGCAGCTGTATTGGAAAGAGAAATTAAGTTCCTGGAAGAACGTAGTCAAAGAGAAGCGAGGGAATACTAGAATACATGTCTAATTACGTTCCACATTCCACCTCTTAAGGGACGACATTATTTTTGCCCGGACCAGGTCAGAAGTCCTTACTTGGACAAAGCGTCATATCCATCCCCCATTTTCAAGCTCCGCGGTATAGGCAAATTGGGCCCTTGAGGCTCGGCAGCGGAGTTTCATTAGACCCCTTCAAAAGATACGAGGGATACACATCTTGATCGGATGATCAAGGGTGAAGGGAATCTCCTCAATCATGTTCACATAATGCTTGATCATATAAACAACACACTAGAATAAAGGATGAATTTGACCGAGGGTCACTTGATACCTTTGGCAGAAGTCGAGAATCATGGGATCGATCGAGGGCGAGGATGGCCCCAGCGGCGCTAGTTTAAACGGGTAAGTACACACAGAGAAAATTGACTTTGCATGTCATTATATCCTCCTCCCAAATAGGGATCTCCACAACTACCGTGTCCCCCCAGTGACAATCAATTCTTACCATTCCAACGTTTGTTATTGAGCTAATATACTAAGACACGGGCTCACGACGCCCCAGCTTCGAAGAAGGCCACTCAACCTTGAAATTAGAAGCCAACGTAAAAAAATCCTAGAACACATTCCTCAACACGAGGAGGTATTCCTGCTTCACCTTGAGATAGAAGCAAAGAGGATGAGGCTGCATTCTCTTAAGAAGTAGAGGAAAAAGTTTTCTTCCATTCTAAAGAAATACCGAGAGAAAAAAGGGAGTTGCATTCCTAAAAAGGAACAAAAGTAAAGGCAAAAGGAACCTTTTTTTAGGGGTTTGGAAATGCAGTGAGTTATAAAGAACGAAAAGAGGAGTATTTATATAAACCCCGCGTGCACGTTGAAGGATGCCAAGGAACAACTAACTGCCATAATCAATGCGAAGGCCTTCAAGGGCTACATATGCATCGTCTTTTGTCACCTTGTGATTGCCGTCGTTACAAGGGTATCAGAGGGGCAAAAATTCAAGGTCATTTCATATCACATTCACTCTAAGAAATGCAGAGATCAGAGGGTCCGATTTTCCGTCATTATGACGCCCCGTAAACATACTCTAGAGGTCTTGAGATTAGGGTTGAGGTTCACCCTCGAGGGCTATCGATGATTCGATCTCAGGGCAGTGCAGACCAACGGATATATTGGAAAAGAGGGGAGTTCCTAAGGGGTGCAGCTAGAGCCAATAAAGTGTGTCAAGCTAGTCTGAGCCTGCATCATGACATCAATTAGATGTTCCATCCCGATATCTTTGTAATAAATGCGTTTATATTATGTTGGGATATCCCTTTTTTATATAAAGGGGTTCCTTGCCCTCTCGTAGAGCTCGGTTGCTCCATACTAAATACAAAAGAATATTCTCTCAATATCATATATATATATATATATATATATATATATATATATATATATATATATATATATATATATATATATAACATTGTATCCAAGGATTATAGATTACTTCCCAATTCTTTACACAATAATATCACTTAAGACAATATAACATTGTATTATTTAGAAACTTCACGTGCTAACAATATTAGTGGACCATCTATTTCTATATCTTGGCCCAATTCGAATTTGAAATTCATATCAGCAGAACAAAGTTCTAGTTGTATCCAAGGATTATAGATTACTTCCCAATTCTTTACACAATAATATCACTTAACACAATATAATATTGTATTATTTAGAAACTTCATGTGCTAATAATATTGAGTAAGTTTCATAACCGAACAATATTAAATAAAATATAACATAATAATAGCAAAAAACCAAATATTTCATATTTGGCCAAAGAAAATTTACTTTCAATAATTAACTATCCAAAAATACATCATTGACCGAGAATCACGTTCAATTATTGTTCCAAGAATCTCTCTCAAGAATCATGCATACAACAAAAATAGACCCCCAACAATTCTCTACCTTTCGGGGACTCTTTATTTTTTAAGGCAAAAAGGAATAAAGACTTCTTTTGAAAACTCTACAAAATTCTTAAAATATATACCATGTGTAATATATAAATATACATGTGATGTATATTTATATATTATACCACGTATATGTAGTATATAATGTGTATTTTTAGTGCATCACATGTATTTTTATATATTATACTTAAAACATATATAGTAATATATAATGTGTATAAAGAACTAGGTATTTAGTATATAGAGATTTAAAACATTTAAAAAAAGGAATAAGAAGAAGATCAAAAAATTGAAAGATGGTAGAATTGGAGTATATTTTGAGAAATTACTATAACTTTAAGAAAGAGAGAGAAGGTACCAAATTAATAATATTGACATAATAAATGTAAGGATAGAAACGGATTGCTTATTTTGTGGAGCAATAGATTTTAATTAACGACATAATCTTTCAGCTTTGCTAAAAAAGTAAAAAAAAAAACTCTATTATATTTGAAATAAACAAAAAATGTTATTATTTATGAAAATAATCTTTAAATAGAAAGCAGTTGTGTAAAAATCTCAACAATATATTAGTGGACCATCTATTTCTATACCTTGGCCCAATTCCAATTTGGAATCCATATCAGCAGAACAAAGTTCTATTTGTCACCTACTAACAACATCAACGTTTTTAATCAGCCAAATTTCCGAGTAGAAGTTTTACCAATGAAATCACCACCATATATATATATATATATATATATATATATATATATATATATATATTATTTTCCACTATTAATCAAAGATTTTAAATTGGAACTTTAGGTAGGAAAAAATCCTAATTAGAACTTAGGAGTGCTTACCCCGTTAATGGATGTGCAAATCCAGGTTAGTTGAGATCAAAAAATGAATATGAGTGAAAAATAAAAGAAAAATCTCCAGGTCAATCTTTCTATCCAATTTAATTGTATCTATTACTTAAAGAGATTTTTACATGATTGTTCCCTTTTTAAATACTATTCTCATAAATGATAGTAATCTTTATTTATTTCAAAACTGGCATATTTTTTTTTTACCTTTTTAGCACTTTCACATTGATAACTCATTAACTAAGGGATCATTCTATATCAATACAAATTTACTATATTTTCTTTTACCTCTCTCTTCCATAATTTTTTTTTTCTCTTTCATAAATAACACCTACCCAAATATATCAAAGATTCTTAAAAACGAATATCTAAAAAATAATCTCCTCTTTTATATAAGTTTGCCATAATAAATTTAAAAATCATTATGCCATGATTTTCTCTTTCTTTTCACTATTTTCTCTCTCTGCCACAAAATTCAATTACTAAATAAAATTATACGCTTTAAACGTGAAGCATTCATGACTCATTTTAACACTTTATATAATAATAATATTATACAATATTTAAACAACTACAATGTGCTCTAAATATATAATATTTATACAATAAATATGTGGTATATTTTATATTATTAAATTTTAATATTTTAAATATATGTCGTATATATTTAAGTTTATTGTATTTGTATAATACTCCTATGTATTTTAAATTCTGTATATTTCTATTTAAATATGTATAAAATATATATGCAGTGTATAATCAAGACCTATAAAATATTACTCAAAGCATTTTCCACATAAAACACACCAAAAAGTAACAAAATTGTTCCAGTATTACAACATGTATCATACTTGCAAATTATGTGTAAGATATATATCTTAAATTCCAAACAATTTAAATTATGTTAGTTTTTTTTTTGGTCGAAAAATTATGTTAGTTATACAATAAATGGTATATTATTTATTATATGCTTAAGATATAATATATTTATAAACTAAGGAATCTGTTGGGTTGGGGATTAAAGAATATATGCTTAGGAGATAAATAAGGAACAAATTTTAAGTTAATACGCTGCAAGATTTTAGGCATACGATTGGATTTCAGTTTTGATTAGGATCTGCTATATAAGAAAATATTTTAGGGCTATTATTGATATACTAAGTTTGCTGCTAGAAATATGTATTATATTTTTACAAATTGTATAGATATGTGAAGTTCCCCTTACTTAAATGAGAAAAAGAGAAGTAAATAAAAATTTATTTTTACCAAGTGATCCGAAAAGTTAGTTTTTCTAAGCCGGCTTCCCTAAAGCAACAATCCAATGAATCAATGTTATTGTTGGCACACATATAAGGAACTACGTTTAATAGACAAATTACGACATGTCATAGTACAAATATTTTTTATGCGTTATCAGATACTTGGATAGTCTCAACGTCCCAGTAACATTGTAGTTTTTGTAATTTTGTATAAGTATTTAATTTACACATGATGATCGGTTATAATTATGTATCTAGACCTCATTAATCTTGTCTCTAATCCTTAGTATCTTTAGTTATTAATTTATTATTTTAAGTTAAGAATTGTTCAAGTTTGTCTGATATTGAACAGTTGTTGCTAAGCCTTAGTTCTCTGTGGGATTCGACTCCGAATTTGTAAACCATATTATATTTACAACAATTGCTTAGTCATTTTTTTACAGGGCAAATTGGGTGTGATCAAATTTTGGCGCTGTTGCTAGGGAACTAACGATATAGCTGTAGGTGTACATATTTTTAGGTTGCAAGTTTGAACTTTTATTTTTATTTTCTTGTATTTGAATTTATTTATTTTTAACTTGATAGACATGACATCTTCGAATTATGAGAGTGTTGATGTTGGTAACTCTACTTTCGATCCTCCTTATGCAT
Source organism: Nicotiana noctiflora (assembly GCA_032618575.1). Classification (NCBI taxonomy): domain Eukaryota; kingdom Viridiplantae; phylum Streptophyta; class Magnoliopsida; order Solanales; family Solanaceae; genus Nicotiana; species Nicotiana noctiflora. Next base: position 61,308 of record JASVEL010003980.1, read on the forward strand.
ACTGTGAAAGAAACGACCCATTGTAAAATTGTCAATTTTTTCTCGAGAGCGAGTTATGTGCACCTACTCATCTTAAGTATGGAATATGTGTGATATGTGTGGTGGTCAAGATGGTCACTTTCATGGTTGTGATTATTTGTCTTATCCTCCCTCAACCCCTTACTATGATGGTTCTATTTTTTCTTGTGAAGTTAATAGGATCAAAGAACCCTGGGAAGGTGACCTCAAGAAAATCGAGGATATGTTAAAGAGGACCATGGATATGTTAAAGTGCCATGTGGAACAATATGATGAGAAACCACGACAGATACAAAGGCAAAATACAACTATTCACAACTCGGAGGCTCAAGCGAATAAATTAATTGAACCTTGTAAAGTGCAATAAGTTGACATTGTGGATAGTAGCCAATATGAGCATGAATTGGCTGTAGAGATTGCCATTATACTGAAGGATTTAAAAAAATATGGGGATGAGCTAGAGGATAAGTCCAGAGTAAAATACCAACAATCAACCGAACTAGATTTTGAGGATGTCAATATCGTAGAAGAGATACTAGAGTCAACTAAGGATATTGAAGATACATATTTAGTTGACTCTAGTGTCATTGATATTGAGAATATTGACAATCCCAATGTTCATGTAGTAGAGCGCATTGGTTCACACTCAAAGTATATTTTTCATTATGTTTTTGGATGGTGATATAAAATTAGAGTCATCCGAGCCACTTAAGGAGTCAAGGGATGAGTAACATGGTGCATATATTTTGAAATTCTTGTTTCCAGAAAGTCGGGATTACACACCTATCTAAAGGTCAAGAAGTGCAGAATGCTATTGATGGGTTTTTAATGTCTTGCTTTATGTTTTATTGATCTAACAAACTTATGTCAAGAACTGGATAAAGAACCTGACACATCCCGAACTCCAGCTTATGTGAACTGCAGCAAGAGTAGAGAATAGAGAAACAAAAGAGGGACCTGATCCATTGTGTTTCCCTAACAGCAGTGTGAAAGTCAATTGTGCACAGTTGTGAGTAGGGTTGCCACGAAAATCTCATTTAGGGTTGCCACAATTTGCGTGCGTAGTCGGGCGCATGGCCGAAAAACTTAAATATGAATTCTGTGCGAAAAATCCTAAATTTCAATATTAATATGAATATATTTGACTTCGATCAATATTTTTGGTAAACGGACCCGGATCTGTGATTTGACAGTCTCGAAGGGTCTATAGAAAAATATGGCACTCGGGCATATGCTCGGAGTCGAATTTCTGAGGTCTAGAGCTCGAGAAATAATTTTTTTTGTGAAATTATTTTATGAAATTATTAGGAAATTGGAAATGAAATTTGTTAAAGGACTATGGTATCGGGCGTATTTGGGTTCAGATTCCGATACAAGTCTTATATATGGGTTAAGTGCTTTTTGTAAAATCAGGTTGAAAACGGGCGCCGTTTGACGTATTTCGGACTTAAAATAGAAATTTGATGTTTTATGAAAAATTGGAAGAGATTGTGAATTTTGAGGTTTAATTCATTATATATGATGGTATTTTGGCGATTTGATCTCACGGATAAGTCCGTAGGATGTTATTGAGGTTGTATGCATGTTTGGTTTGGAGCTCCGAGAGCTCGGTTGAGATTTGGATAGGCCACGCATTGCATATTTGAACTTGTAAAGATCTGATATTGTATGTAATGATCCGGACGGTCATTTTGGAAAAATATGCCCGATCCCCAATTTAACTATTTCCCTAAGTTCATTTCTGCTATTGTGGTTTGCCGGGAGAGTCGGTTATGAAATTTGGAGCATTTTCGGGCACTTAGTCCCTAAATGAGAACTTTAAAGTTAGAAAATGGTCCATAGTCGGAATAGTGTTAAGATGACCTCGGAACGGAAATCTGATGGTTCCATTAGCTCTGTTAGGTAATTTCGGGGTTGGGAGCACATTCGGAATGTATTTTGGAGGTCCGTAGCTCAATTAGGCTTGAAATGCCGAAGTTTGAAATTTTGGCGAATCCGAACGATAGGTGAGATTTTGATCCGGGGGTCGGAATGGAATTCGGACAATTTTTGCAGCTTCGTTATGTGATTTTGGATATGTTCGCAAATTTTCAGGTCATTCGGACATCGTTTGGTCGGGTTTTAGATCGAATGTGCAATTCGAAAAGTTTTAAGAAATTTAGGCTTGAATTCGATGTGAATTATGAGTTTTGATGTTGTTAGACGTGTTTTTATGATTGGAATAAGTTCGTATCGTATTTTGGAGTATGTTGGTGGTTTTCGTTGGGGTCCCAGGAGCCTCGGGATGAATTTGGGGGTCCAAACGGACCAATTTGTGCCAAAAGGCACTACTGGTTCTGCTGCAACAATTGCAGAGCAATTTTGCTCTCCGCGATCGCGGAGATGGCCATACGATCGCATAAGGGAAAAACCCTGAGCTCTGCGATCGCGAAGTGAGGTGCGCGATCGCGTAAGTCTGTGAGTTTAAGCATCGCGATCGCGTGAGGTAGTATGCAATCGCGTAGGGTAGTTTGGGGGGCCAGCCGAGTTTGTTCTTCGCGATCGCGTTCGTGTCATTGCGATCACGCAGGGTCGCTGAGTTGTTCACTGCGATCGCGTCCAGGACCACGCGATCGCGTAGAGGAAAAATAGGCCGCCCAGGATTTTGTGCATCGCAATCGCAAGCCCAGTGCTGCGATCGCGTAGAGTTAATTGGCCTGGCAGTGACTTTAAGTCCAGAACATTTCAGTCGCGGCCTAACACACAAAAACCGCCATTATTGAGCTCCAAGAGAGGAAATTGAAGGGGAAACGCTGTAAAATCATCGAGAAATCATCGGGGGTAAGTTTCTTGACCTTAATTCGTTAGTTTATCATGAAATCCGTGATTATTTCACTGAAAATGGAAGATTAAAGGTGGGTTTGAGTCCTAGGCCTAAAATTTAGAAAATCCTTGATTTGAATGGGCAAACGAAGTCCGATTTCGATAAATTCTATATGTACGGACTCGTATTGAGATAAGGAACCCGAATATATAATTTTTGTGATTTTTCGATAAGCGTACCGAAAGTCGGGTTTTGACAACTTGGGAGTTTTGGTGTATTTTGAGTTGTTTTGATTGGATATTTCCCAATTGGCCTATTTTGATGTGACTCTATTGATTTTTATCAGATATTATACCTGTCGAGGCCGACGTTCGCGGCAAGATAGTTGTTTCTTAGCGGTTTTGTACCGGAGTTGAGGTAAGTGGCTTGTCTAACCTCGTGTGGGGGAACTTTCACCCCTAGGATATTATGTGATAGTTTAAATGCCTTGTACGCGAGGTGACGGGCGTGTACATGCGCTGGTTATTGTAACGCACACTTTACTTGAATTGTCCGATTTGTGATATTTCTGCTCTTAGCTGATAAAAGCGTTACTTTTACCCGGTATTAGTTAGAAAAGCATGCTTGACTAGGATTCAACATGTTTAATTGTTTAGTTGACTTACTTGAACTTCTTGATAAATTGTCGGCACTAGCTTCGATGAAGTTGTAATTAAACATATTATACTCCCCCTTTGTGTTTTCTTTAATTGACGTATTGGTACTGCGGGTTCGATTCCCGGAGATCCAGAGTTATTGGTAGGGACTGCGGGTTCGATTCCCGGAGATCCTGAGTTATTGGTATGGACTACGGGTTCGATTCCCGAAGATCCAGAGTTATTGGTAGGAAGTGCGGGTTCGATTCCCGGAGATCCTGAGTTATTGATTGAGTTTGTTACTTGTTGTTATTTAATTGTAGACGGTTGCAGTAATCACTTATTTGTTGTTATTTTAAAGTTATTATCATCTAAAATGCTTAATATTGTTAATATCGTTATGTTACTGTTTCTCTCAGTAGGGCCCTGACCTTCCTCGTCACTACTCCATCGAGGTTAGGCTTGGCACTTACTGAGTACCGCCGTGGTGTACTCATGCTACTCTTCTGCACACTTTTGTTGTGCGGATCCAGGTACATCAGGACAGGCTCATATTAAGTGATACAGCAGCACTTTGGGAGACCTCGAGGTATGATCTGCTACGTCCGCGGATCCGGAGGCCTTCCTTCTATTCTATTAGTTCTAGTAGATGTTTTTCCTTCATTCCGTTGTTAGATACTCTTTACATATAGAGCTACAGTTGTATGTTCTCTTTTAGTTTGTGTTACCCGTGGGATTCCGGGTCTTGGTGGTGTGTTATACAGTGTATTTGACCGGTGTATATGCCAAGCGGCACGGATTACATTCCTTTTATCTTATTTTCCGCTAATTTTTATTAAAAGTTCATAAACTGGTATATTCTGCAACGTGTTAAGCTTACCTAGTCATGGGGACTGGGTGCCATCACGACATGTTCACAATTGGTGAACTAGGGTCGTGACATTGTAGCTTCTGTAATTTTTGCAAATTCGAAGAGGAGACTCGCAGTTGCGAGCTCGCAAATGCGAGATTCGAGTCGCAATTGCGAATTTTGGGAATTCCGGGTATTGGTCGCAAATGTGATGGTTTGGCTCGCAAATGCGAGTGGTCGTTAATCGCAAATGCGATAATTATTTCGCAAATGCAAAAACATGCCATTTGGTAAGGGTTCACAAATGCGAACCCAACTTTGCATTTCCCAAAGTAGCAGGTCGGGGTTCGTAGTTCGCAATTGCGAACCCCAGTTCGCAATTCCATATCCATGGCCCAACAAATTTTATACTTAGCCGAATTTTTATCACTTTTCACCATTCTTTAAAAACCCAAACACCATAGGAAATTTTTCAATAACAAACTTCATCCCAAATCATTTGTAAGTGGATTTTTACTCAATTCATTCAATATTTAACATCATTTAACATGTTTTCTACTTAAAATAAAGGCTTTTCATGGGTGAAATTGGGGTTTTTGGGTAGAACCTAGATTTTCTAAAAATTGGAGAGTTGGACCTCTAAGGTTCGATTTCAAAATAAATTACATATTTGAGTTCGTGGAGGAATGGGTAACCGGATTTTGGTTCGAACCCCGAGTTTTGACCATGTGGGCCCGGGAGCGATTTTGGAATTTTTGGAAAAAACCTGGAAAATTTATTTTTATGCATTCAAATTGATTCATGTAGAGTTTACTAAAGTAATTGAGTAATTTGTTATTCGATTCAAGCGAATTGGAGGTGGAATCGCGGGGTAAAGCGATAGTTGAGGATTAAGTAGATTTCAAGGCTTTGAGGTAGGTGTTTCGTTTAACTCTAGATTGAGGGAATAGGAGTTGAGTCTTGTGTGCTAATTGCTATATGATCAAGTACGATGTATAGGCATGGTGACGAGTATCTGTACATTGGTATCTATCATGACCGTGAGTCCTCATAATGTGATTATCATGATTTGGTTGAGATTTTCGTGTTTATTGGAGGATTTCTATATGTAGTGAATAACATGCGAACGATGATATGATCATCCGATTCCTAGGAGCATTGGCTTGAATTGTGATACGAATATTGAAAGTATATGAAATGACTTGATTCTTTGGAGTGTTGGCTCAAATGGTAAGGTGGATTATAAAGTAAGAAATGAAAGAAAGAGAAAGGGTTGTTGATTATTCCCTTGTCGAGATGTTTTGTTAAACTTGTTGGTTTCTTTTCCCTTGCCGGGATTTCTTTTTATATTTAAGCCCCTTATTTGTGACTGTTGTTTGGGGAGCTAGACTGTTGGATGATATATATCGGGTTGTGCACCGTAATAATAATATATATATATGGATCGGGTTGCGCGCCGCAAAAATGATATATGAGGATCGGGTTGCGCGCCGCAACAATGATAAATGATAAATGATATGGGTTGGTTGCACGCCGCAACAATGGTATTTGTGGATCGGGTTGCAAGCCGCAACAATGATAATTGTGGATCGGGTTGCACGCCGCAATAGTTATTGGTACAAATGTGTTTATATTTAGTATTGGTTCCTTGTTCATTGTAAATTCTAAGCTGCATTGGATTATTACTCTAGATTACTGTTATATTGTATCTCCTCATAGCATGTTTCCCCTCCCATGTTATTAATTGTCTGGTATTTCATTTTTTGTTGTATATTTATAATTACACAGGTTTATGTGGTGTCCAGTCTAGCCTCGTCACTACTTCACCGGGGTTAGGCTAGACACTTACCAGCACGTAGGGTCGGTTGTGCTAATGATACACTCTATGCATTTTTGCACAGGTCCAAGTTTTGAGGAGCAACAACAATATTAGCACGAGAGTAGGCTTTCATTGTCGCGAGACCAAGGTAGCCTTTCAGGCATCCGCATGCCCGACGTCTTTCCCTTATTTTCTCTTTTATATTGTTGCCTCCTTGTTTTTGATACAAACATTTTATATGTCTCTTTCAGACCTTTGTATTTTGTAAACTTTTAGCAATTCATGAGTAATGTGACACCAGTCTTGGGTAGAGGCTATTGTTAACCGTTCCCCATTTTGATTCAGATTATAAATATGACTTCCGCTATTATTAATAAATTTCATGTTCTAGATTGATGCTATAAGTTGTTAAAATATTTTTTATTGGTGGAAAGGTAATTGAGGAGGCTTTCCTCGCTACCACGAGTAGGCGCCATCACGACCCCGAGGGTGGGAAATCTGAATCATGACAAGTTGGTATTAGAGCATAGGTTACATTGG
>JASVEL010003981.1:0-79325 GCA_032618575.1 Nicotiana noctiflora
ATGAGGAAGCATGCTAGCTAACGGTGTACATAGTCCGGGTTGGTTCGGATTTTTCAATTACCAAACCAAACCAATAGTGTCGGATTTTTAAATCTATAAACGAAACAAAACCAACGAAATCGACTTTTTCAATCTCGGATTTTCTCAGGCTTTTCGGGTTTTTGAATTTTTTTTCCCGATAAGTCTTCATAGCACAAATATATAACTTGTGCTCCACATACTTCTCTAATCCTATAAGGATACAACTATATAATGTATTTTTTCAAGAAAATGATACAATAATATGAGATGCGTCATAAATTGTACTAAAATATTCAATAACAAAAACACTAAAATCCATAAAGAAAATATTACTAAGTAACAAACCATAAAAAATATTAACATAATTTAAAAGTACTATATAAGTCATGCTTAAATAAGTACAACTATAAGTATATTAGTTACACAACCAAGCACTAAAGAAAAAGATAAACTAAGTTATACATTTTCAATATAAATAATGCAAAACTAAAAAATTGATATCCACACTATTGTCATTTCTAGTGTTGAATTGAATTTTCTTAGTTGGCATTAGTATTGGTGTGAAGTTTATTTGAATTACTACCTTTATGAACTATAAAATTTATTGGACCATTCAAGAATGTTAATTCCAAACTTGAAACAATGTGTTTAAAGATAAAACTGTGTAAAAGTTTAAGAAATATTTATGAATTGTATTAAAAATAAATATTTATATGTATAAAATATTTGTAAAAATTGAATAAATGTAATATCGGGTTGATTTCGGTTTGACTTTTTTTTGTTAAAATAAAACCAAACCAATTATGATCGGGTAATTTTTTCCAATACCAAACCAAGTCAAACCAACCCATGATCGGGTTTTTTTTTTTTCGGTTTGACTCGGATTGCCGGTTTGATGCGATTTATCAGTTTTCTTTGTACACCCCTAATACTAACTTAGCTCATAGCTCATTGCAAAAATATTTCCCTTTTTACCTCATGCCTAGCAAAAGTAGACCACGTCGAGTTCCTTTGGTTCACAAACTTCTCTTTTTTTTCTTCTCCAACGATTTCCAAGTTGACATGATGCTCCACTTGATATGATTTGATTTGAAACTTGCGGATGTGTTTTTACTATATTTCCATACCATTCAATATATGTTACTCTCTTATTTTTGCTAAATCAGCTTTAAAAAAAGTTGAATAAAAGCTAGATGTACGATTGATCGAATCGACTGACTAATTCATATATAACAACAATGACGAGTTTTTGTTTGGCCTCCCAAGATCAAGATAAATATAGCTACAATCTCCATATAAATGCGAACATGCAATAAAACGACCCTAGGGGGGATGAAGTATAGAAAATATATAACGATAAATATGAATGGCGTCAATGAGAGAGACAATGCATGCACTTTTGATAGTGTGAATCTGCTATTGACACCAAAGAAATGACAATGGCCAAGGTTGGCAATTGGCATGCTATACTGTCTAACAATTGCATGCTTATGCACAAAATTCAAAGCTACGATCAAAGCCTTCTTGAAACAAAGACAACCTTTTGAAAATGAAAGGGGAAAAAGAGGGAATTTTTGAAGACTGAATTTAGTCTGAGCCAACAAAGATAAATCTATGGTGGTCCTCTCCATTAAATGTTGACAACTGATCAAACTTGTTGGTTAATAGACTTGTGAAAAATGCTAAAGTAATTGAAATGAAAAGATTTTGGTCCTCTGATCTTTCAGCATCAAGGTTTATGGGATGCATGCGTGAGACTTCATATACATGAATTTCCATGCTTTGATCATGCGAATTAAATTAATTTTAATTAAAAATAAATTAATCAACATTATATACTTTACGCAGTTTTTTCAACTGAGATATGTAGCAATAATAACAAAGCTGGTGGTTTTTTCAATACATAAAATGAATTTTTAAAGAAATAATGATTGACAAGAATGTAATGACTTTATTTCCTTTCGAATATTTCGCTAGAAATAATATATATATATATATATATATATATATATATATATATATATATATATATATATATATATATATATATATATATATATATGGCTTCATATATTACAAGTAATACGATGATGAAGCAATGAGTTATAGATAATTCGACAAGTCGGATTAAGAAAAGAACAACTATAAAATTCTAAATATATAGTAATGCATATGTATGTTATGAAAATTATATTCATGAACCTAAACCATATTGCTCATATGTTATTACTTTTGGCTACATCCATATAACATCATTGATTGGACAAACTAACCTAAGGTTAACCAAATAAAAGAATGTATATATGAACTTGAGAAACTTTCTTTATTCTACATGCATGTCAGTTGCAAAGTACAACTCATATCTCTTAATATAGATTCTATAGGGTTGGCGTGGGATGATTAAATGATTAATTATTTGTTAATTACTTCTAAAATAACAAAAACTAGTTTGACAACAGAATGTTTGTTAGTTGTGAAGTACAAGTTGCATCCCTACGTTCATTCTTCAGTCTATCTTATTGAAGCGTGGGATATTAACTCATCATATAATTTTACATGTTAAATAATTAAGAAGACTACCTTCTTTCTTACAACACCGATGTTTATGTCATCTCGTGTAATATCTTGCAATAGAATGTTTAGTCCGCATGATAACTTGCTTCTTTCCTCGTATGAATTAAAAAAAACGGAAGTTAGAAGAAAGTAGGGGTACATGGATCGGGTGACTTCGATTTGTATCAAACTCAAATCAAATCAAATATTGGTTTGAATTGGTTGATTTTCTCGATGTTTTCAGGTTTTCAGGTTTTTTTGTTGTTGTATGAATATTATTCAATCTTACTTCGATAAATTTTTATAAGTAAATATTGTTTTGGAAAACATTATAAAAAATGACAAATATATGACTATTAAAATATTCTTATGGAAGAATTTTCTTAGTAACATATAATTAGTTATCGTTTAGTCGTCTAACAATAATTTCACATGTACACTTTCAAGGTTGACCGAATTTAATAATTAAACATAAAAATAAATATGAACCTATATAATGATATGTTCTATTTAATTTTAAATTATCGAAATTCCATTTCAAACTCGAAAAAGATATAAGAATTTAATATATGGAAGAACAAAGATATTGACACATTTCACTAACATGTGATAAAAAAAGTGATCATACAACCCATTATTTAAAGTTAGTAAATATGGAGCACTTCATATCTAACTAAAAATTACTTCCCATAAGAGAATCGCAATATTTCTAGACATTTTAAAAGAAAATTCTATTTAAAGTCTTAAAAGTATATATAAAAATTATATATTTATATGTCGGTTTGGTTTAGGTTTTTTTACTTAAATACCAAACCAAATCAAACCAAACTTAATCGAGTTGTTTAGTAGGATTCCTTTGACTTTTTGATTTACAGTTTTCCGGTTCGGTTTGTTCATCCCTAGAAGAAAGTATCCAAACTCTTTTTATATATAGCAAAAGAAATTCAAAAGAAAAAGAAGAGGCAATTAAATAGTTCGGTCACGCCTAGCTCGATCATGCATGCAGAAAGAAATTCCTTATGAAAATGAAAGAACAACAAATAGTTTCCACGCGTTGTCTTACGCAATTTTCAGAATCTAAATGGAAAAAATAGTGATATATATCATTATGCATAATACAAAAAAGATAATACCTCCTATACATATCTACATATGTATAATTAAGCGATGGAAACATAAAACAAAGAAAGAAAAAAACGCAATAAAGAGAATATACCCTTGACATAATAGTTTCGAAAAGAAGAGAATTAATGTCAAAGAACCAATTCCATCAAAAACGAAAACAGGGTTTACAAATATTCAACGAAACACATTTAAGCTATCCCATATGTGCATAAGTTTTAGGGAAAATGAACCCGCAAGTCACTCTCAAAATAGTAGCTAAAAATATAAATATTTATTTGTATATAACGTGCATTCTATATGTTATATATAAAAATTATACAAATTTTATGTATATTTTTTCGGCTATATCAAATATAAGTAATTTATGATGCGAGCTAAACATAATAATACCCCTAAATTTTACTTATAATGTTCCACGCACGGTTATTGTTCTTTCTATTGTTTCCTTGATTATCTTTAAAAAAATAATATAGTAGGATTCGAAGAGGACTTTGTTTCACTTTGAAAAATGGAAATTGGAATCAAGACTAAGTACACATTACTTTTTTAATTAGTTCTAATAAGTTATTTCAAATGTAACCCTAAGACCCTAACCAAGTTGAAGACTCAATCGGGTACATATAATGAATGCACAAAGTAACACGTACCAAAAGATGGTATATGCTATACATATTCAAGTTATTCTTAGCCTTTTCCCCAACAATATACTTCCTCCGCTCCTCTTCTTTTTTTTTTTCCAAAATGTTTTTTTAAATTTTAAGAATAAATTAATTAATTTTTTTTCCTTTATTATCCTTGGAATAAATAGTATATTGAAGTATGTTTTCATAGTAATGAAGAGATAGTAAATATTAATATGATCAATTTTATTACTAATTACTATTATAAATTATATTTTTTAATCTGTGTAAAACAACTGAGAAAATATTTATTTTGAACCGAAGAAAGTAACGAAGAATATATAATTTCAACGACAAGAGAACTATTTTCATTTATCTTTACTTTCCTTAATCTTTTTCATGTGAATAACATTTTTCCACTTTCCTTTCCTTTTCTTGTTCTCAACATTTAGGTAAAACTTGAAAAAAGGAAAGGAAAAAGACGTTCTCCTTTGGTTGAAAGCTCCAAGTATGAAAAGGTCCAAGATGCAAAAAAATGTCAATAAGATTTGAAAAAAATTCATAGGAACATGAGTAATTTTTTTGAAATAAAGAATTGGTGGACCAACAATTAATTAAATTAACAAATACACCACTAGGCTTGACTCTTGTTTCACTATTCCCAATCGGTAATTAAAGTGAAACAAATTAAAAATTGAGGTGAGAAAAACAAAGCATATTTATTACTACTATTTATATAAAAATATAAAATAAAAATGCAGCGGATATGGTAAGATGCGCCCATTTTTGTCAAACCTCGTGAGGCCCACTTTAGCTATCACGCGTGCTCTTCTATTCTCATCGAACGGTCACTAACTCACCCGCGTTACACGGAAAACTTTTCTCTCTCTTCAATCAACGGCTCCGATTTTCCTCCTTTGACTCTTTCCTGTCTCTACACCCCCTACTCTATACCCCCTGAGGCCCTGACCCTTCACTCACATATCCCAATACCAAACCACGAGCCTCTTCTTCAACATTTTCATCACTCCACACACAAACACACACAAATCTGAGACACTACCTCCCTCTCCAGAAACTGCAGAGAAAATCTAGTAAAGATTTGGGTTTCAAAGATCTTTTGATATTTTCTTCATTTGGGTAATGTTCAAAATTCATTCTTTTTTAGCCTTGTTACTTTAGTCTTGATGGGTTTTGTGAATTGCTTGGTTTGATGTAGATTGTGTTGGTTATTTGGGACTATGGTCTGTTTGATGTTATATTGGTATTTTTGTTTTTTGTCTACTTTTTATGGTTAACCTTCTTGTTGGGTCAGTGAAAAAGAAAAAAAAAGGTAATTTCTGAGGGTTTCTTCTTGCTTTTCAGATTTAGTATGTATTTTGTGTTGGATTATTGTGCTCTTATGCTTATATTGTTTCTGATCCTTGTGAAGTGTATTAATTTCTTTGGATCTTTGTCTGTGTTTATGCAGGTCTGACCTCCTTTCCTGAGCAATTGCATCATTTTAATGATTTTATTAGTATTTGTGATTTGGTGGAAATTGGAGTTTTCTTAGTTTTCTTTGCTCTTTTTAATGTTGAGTCTCCTCGGTATAAACATGTTAACTGAGAAACTTATTGGTATTAAGGAATTTTATGCTAGCCTTAGTCTTAAAAAGATTAATTTCTCCTTGTAGTTCTAATGTGACGAGTTTCTTCTTGAACGAAGCTTATATGTTCTAGTTAATTTCTTAAGTGATTCTCTTTCTTCTATGGTTTTCACTTTTGATTCAAATTTATCATTAAAGATGAGCTATTTGTGGGCTTATTTTGATTTTTGGAGCTGTGCTTGCTACTGTGACAGTGGCTTGGATTGAAGATTATAATATACTGAGCTGGACCGAACAACATGCCGTGGGCTTTTTCTTCTTTGAGTTATTGTGTGAAGTGTGTGCGCTTGGTGGTATTCTTTCGCGTGATTCTGTAACCGATTTTACTTGGTGAGATATAGCATCTTGTTACGTCCTAATTCTGTATCTACTTCTTCATGCAAGTCCTAAGTTTTATTGTAAATATGTAATTATTTCGGTTGAAAGAGGATTTACTGAAGAGAACAGTAATATAAAAGATATAGGAAAACTGACTACGACTCAAAAATTATAGTGGAAGACAATTTGAGTTGGTTTGGCATTAGAGAAATGGAAATTAAAATCCGCACTCCTCTAGTGTAGTTCTGGCAATGAACTTATTATCTTTCAATGGCTAGAAGATAAGCTGTTCTTTTATTTTCCGAAGTTCCTTAATGTTTAACTAATTTTTGCTTGTTTGATATGACGGATTGCAGATATCTATTTTCCATCTTGTGATTTTTCTTGAAACTAAAGTCCATTTGGAGGGTGAGAATGTACATTGCATTTACTTTGAAGAAATACAGAGCAGTCAAGAAAGCTGGTGAGATTAAAATGCATGCAGGGAGTGTTGCTTATTGCCAATTGATGCTAGTTTGTCAGGTAATTGTTCTTTTAACTTGAACTTATCAGTCTTTTCGATTTTGATTGGTATTCACTCTCCTGCAAATCAACTAGAACTCGATAGATGCTTTTTTGTGTTTCGGTGTTCTGTTTGTTTTGACTGGTAATTTTTGCTGGGTTCATGATCTCTTTCTCACAGGATTATAAAGACTTAGGGGTCATTTGGTTTGAATACGGCTTATGCCGGGATAAGTTATACTTAATTGTTTTTTTATCTATTCTTTGGTATGTTGTATTAAATATGACAATTGCATAATATGTAAGAAGAATGTATAAGTTATACTGGTGCTAATTACTGCACCCTTTATAAGGTATAAGTTATCCCGGTGTTAATTTTAATCCTGGGATACTTGTACCTCGTTTGGTTATTAAGGTGGTATTAAATTTTTATACTAGCACTATACCTTCTTATACCTCATAAACTACCCCTTAGTTTATTCCCTTAGAAAAAAACTTAAATGATATTGCCTCTTTTTTTACCAATATTGACTGGATCACTTAGGTACAGTAGAGAACATTGTACATCCTCAATGTATTGTATTTCTGTTTATTCCATAGGTATATTGAGATCCATATAGTGACCTCGTAGCAGAAATGTATTGAGATTTAACTTTTGTATCCCTTGTATATATGCTCCTTCCATGCGCTTCTGTGTGGTGGTTCCATTCGATCTCAAGAAAAGGGAAAATTTGGATTATTTGCTAGGTGTCCTTGTTTCATTTTATTTTGGTTCACTTTTGAAGTTTCTACTCCAAATTTGTGGCAACTGAATGATTTGGTTTTTGGTTTCTTTTAAATTACAGGCTGAATATTTCCGTCAGTTGCTTAAACCTGTAACGTAGTCTGTTCAAGTGAAAGCGTGGGGAGGTTTGGGATTTACTTGCTTCTTGTTGCTCTTATTCAGCAAAAGCCTGGATTGGCTGGTTTTCTTCAGTGTATTAGAAATCAGAATGATCTCATTAAGCACTGAATGCTGATTGGAACTGTCAGTGCATTTTTACTACACGAATACAGCTTGAATACCTTTCTTTGTTTCATCTTTGCCTTTCATAACTCTTGGGCATTTTGATATTTAAGATTTTCCAATTGGAAAACGCATTTCTATTCCAGTTTACTTGGTTCTTTTGTCATAGTTACTCATGCAGAGTAACTATCAATTTCCCCCTCAAAAGCCTTTTTTCTCTCCTGAAGACCAAGCAGGTGGTGGTAATCTATTCGATATTCCTTCTCCATCAGTCTTCGGCACAATGGCACTTCCTACTGGTTTCAACCCTTCTGTGCCTGTTCATGGTTTCGAATTTCAGTCCTCTGAGGCATGTCCAAAGAATTTCATCATCTTTGATCAGACTGATTATCGAAGCCAGATCATGTTCCACCCTGCTATGGCTTCTAAGTTTCCATATCCTGATTTGAATTTTAATGCAACTTACTTCCAAGACGGTATGGAGAGAAAAGTTGCAAATATTGAGAATACAGAAGTTTCTTCATATCTGAAGGAAGATTCAGCCGATATAAATGCATTACTCAGCTTTGAAGAGGAAGAACACGAGGAATATTATGATGATGAAGAGGTGAGCACTGCACGCACCGATGCAAACTATGGAAACAGTTCCCCTGAATCATACTCTAACTATGATTGTCAATCCAAAAAGAGCAGGACCTCTTCTTTCAGGAAATCCTCTAGCAGTACTAGCAATTGCAGTGAGAAAAAACGCCGGAAACTTAAGAAGATGGTTAAGGCATTAAAGGGAATTGTCCCTGGTTCCAGCAGGATGAATACCGTCACTGTTCTTGATGAAGCTGTCAGATACCTCAAGTCGCTCAAGGTGGAAGTGCAAAAGCTTGGAGTTGATAATTTGAAGACATTTGCTTGATCTCCTGTGTGCTATGGGTAACTTGGCTTCCTTTATCAATGTCTCATCATCCAATTCAGTCGTTTGAGACGTCGTTATGAACTCTAGTTTGCCTACGTGGAGAACTTATGCGTTCATCGGTATGCTGGTATTGTTAAGTTTGATCCCTTGTCTCAGTTGCTGCTTTGGAGGGAAGGTAACTCAGAATATGGTCTCCTTTGTCCGATGATAGGACGAGAAGTCTATTTAGCATAGTCTGCTATAGTAAGCTAGATGCTCTTATCTAATTTCTCTTTCTAGCCTGTTTCCACTAGTTGCAAACCTTATTATGGTATTTGAATAATTCTCCAATATGTCCACTTTCTGAAACTTTAATCTATATTGGAGCTATTTGTTATATTGTTTTAGCATGACTGATGGTTTAAGAGAAATGATTTGTTTAATAGATAATGGGGTGATGATTACACTTTATGCAAGCGTGTTATGGCAGAATCTTTAGCGTGTTGAGTGCCCTTTTATTTTAATCTTTGCATGCTTTGGTCTTTATTACTTTTGTCTGTTGGGAATCATGAGACATTGGGATTATGTGTTATGGTAGTATGATCCTGTCTGGGTCTGCCTTTGCCATTTCTGCTGCTCCACTTTGCTAGTGGTTTGCTGTAAAGTACACTACTTTAGCCCCTTGGATTTGCTTTGGCCTATAATTTTTGAATGATATGATTAGGCCCTCAGAGTTTTATCTTTCCAAATTTTACCTTTTTAAAGCTTATAATTTTACCATTAATAGGAGTTTTTATAATTACACAAATATCCTGGACGCTTCTTGACTTGTTTAGGATCATAAATTTTAAAAGTTATTTTTTCTCCCGTCAAACTTAAGACCAAATCCCTCTTACACACTTGTTGAACGCGGTTTTATTTTACATACCAAACCTTTCAAAAGTATGTCAATTACACACCACTTTCATGTTGGACCAGTTTCATAAAATGTATGTGTATCACGCATCACTAAGGTCGTGACACGTGTCATTAACATAAATAAATAAAATAAAAAATATTAAATTACACATATACCCTTATCTTCTCCAACCCCATCTCTTCCACCTCCATCTCCTCCTCCGTGGATCACCCAAAAAACAAGAACACATAATTCAACCAACAAATAAAAGAACTTTTAAAACTTTTGTAATTACTATTCCTTTTGGATCGAGTCACTAACGGAAAGAAATTATCAAGTGGCATCTTAATTGGATTTTCAACATTCTATCACAAATCGGAAGAGATTGCCAAGTAATTTAACTAGTCAATCAAAATCGAGTTACAAGCAAAAATCCAAAATTAACAAGATCCAGTTGAATTTTCAAGCTTTTTCAATAGCTCAACAATGGTGTTTTTTGAAATTTCCACCCATCTTTCACACAACCTGTGATAAACTTTTAAATCTAGCACACTTAAATAATTTTAAAAAATCCAGTTGGATATGGCAGTTACATTACTTCGACGATGTTGAATCTCTGGATTTTTTTGTCCTCCTCTAAATCTTGGCAAATATATTTGGTGGTATGTATGGTGGCATAAGAAGAAATGCAGCAATAATGGAAGAAGATGGAAAAGAATAGTGGATTTTTTATTCTAAAAAATAAAGAAAAGTATTTGGAAAAATGAAAAGGCTGGAGATCGTTCACTAACCTCTTATGTGTGAAAAATACGCGAGTGACATGTAATGAAAGTGGTGTGTAATTGACACGCTTTTAAAAAGTTTGGTGTGTAAAATAAAATCCGTATTCAACAGGTGTGTAAGAGGGATTTGGTCCTAAGTTTGATGGGTAGATTATGTATTTTGCCTTAATAATAAAATTCATATTCTGTGCCCATTCAAACATGTTAACATAAATTGGAACGAAGGGAGTACTAATTTTAAAAGTTTCTGATTTTACACTTCAAAAATGTTTTTGATTTTACACCCACTCCTAACGGACATTTTACCATTGAATTAAGACGATTTCCCCCTCTTCGTCCTTTATTTCTTTTTATAACTTTTTCGGGAGAACAGCAAAGAATACCTTTTCTAAGCAAAGAATAACTTTTCTACTTTAGTCCTTTGAGTATGCTTTGGCTTATAATTTGGATAATATGATTAGGCCTCAGAATTTTATCGTTGCAATTTTTTTTACCTTTTATGCTCTATTTTTTGTTGAAGAATGAAATAGTTTCTTGCCAAAAGTGTTTGTTCTGTTACAATAAATATTTCGTTTATTGCAAAAAGAGATTGAATTGCTGACTCTCTGATAAGACTGCTCTTATCAGAATCACTAATAGAAAACTGTAAAACATGATATTTTCCTACAGTATGTTGATTGTGGTCGCACTTTTAACTCATTTGTTTGCACTCAATAGAAGTCTAAATCTTATCATTTAGATCTCAGACGTTAAGTATTTTATGTCAATCACTAAGTGTGTTTGTTTTTTTACTTCACAAACGAGTTAATGGGTCTGAATATGTCTCTATGATTAAGGTCCATAAGGGAGACTTAATTTCGTTAAGATGTTATCATCCATATTCATTATTAATTGTCGTTACCACATACAATTATCAACCACCACCATGTCACCAGCACCACCCTCATCCACCACTGACACCACCATCATCCTCAATCATAGCTGCCACCATAATCGACTACCACCACTCACCATCTGCACCACTCTGACCACCATCATTCTCGGCCACAAACAATATTCATTCTCTCAACTACCACAATTAACTATTGTAACGACCCGATCTGTCATCTCATGGGTGTGAGCATATGATTTTTGCACCGGGCAAATAGTTCCAAAATCAAAATAAATATGTTTTTGAGTGCAATTACTTGCTTTGTTTGAAATTAGCTATACTTTATGTATTTGAATTAAAGGATCGAAATGGATTTTCGATGATTCGACTAGTTTCATGGGATAATTTGTGACTTAGAAGCGCAATCGGAGTTGAATTTGGAGGTCCGGTGTAGAATTATTCTTGAATTAGCTAAGGTTAGATTTTGGCAAATTCTGGTTGATAGGTGAGATTTTGACCCGAGGGTCGGAATAGAATTTGGATAGTTGTTGTAGCTTCGATATGTGATTTTTGATGAGTGTACAAAATTTTAGGTCATTCTGACGTCATTTGATTGGGTTTTTTATCGAATGCGTGTTTCAGAAGTTTTTGAAGAAACTTAGGCTTGAATTCGATGCGATTTAATGGTTTAACATTGCTTGATGCGTTTTGAGGGTTGGAAAAGTTTGAATGAGGTTTTAGGATGTGTTGATATTTTTGGTTGAGGTCCCGGGGGCCTCGGGGTGAGTTCGGGTGATTAAACGAGACCATTTTTAGCCTTTAGGAGTTGCAGGAATTTGCAGATCAGATGTTGCAGGTATTAAGCCTATGCGATCGCAATAGCATGGCCGTGATCTCATAGAAGTAATTGGGTAAGCAGAAATTTTGTTTTGCGCATTGCACTAGCAGGAAATCGATCACATAGTAGAAAGTGAGGACCCAATTGAGTTGCCCTATGCGATCACATAAGGTGGTTCGTGATCGCATAGTTCTGACCAATCATTCATTGCGTTCACATGGGTTATGGTGCGTTTGCATAGTGAATTTTTGAGGTTGTGGAATTTTGTTCATTGCGATTGCAAGGCTTGGGTCGCGATCGCCTATAAGGAAGGTATTGTAGCGGATAGAAAGGTTTTAAGCATATCCTCCGCGAGTTTAAACCATTTTTCCTCCATTGTTGAGTATTTTGAGATCTCTTTAGGATAAATTGAAGAGGGATTCAAGGAGGATTGATTGGAGATAAGTTCCTTGACCTAAATACACGAGGTTATGATAGATTTAACATTAAAATTGGTTGAAATTCATCAAAAGTGGGTAAAGCTAGGGCTTGAGAAATTATAATTTAAAAATAGAATTTGAAGGGTCAAATAGACTCTGATTTTGGCAAATTTGATATGTATAGACTTGTGGCGAGATGAGGAATCCGGTGATGTGAATTTTATAATATTTCGAGAAGTGGACCCGAGGCTCGAGTTTTGCTAGGTTCGAGATTTTTGCTATTTTTCGATTGTTTTCGCTTGGGTATTTTTCTCTTAGCATATTGTGACGTATTCGCTCTGATTTTGAATAGATTCGACTCGCGTAGAGGCTGATTTGAAGGGCAAGGGCGTCGTGGGCTAGAGATTTCGTCGGTTCGAGGTGAGTAATTATTGTAAATGATAGTATGAGGGTTTGAAACCCCGGATTTGCACATCATAGTGTTGTATTGAGGTGACTTGCCCGCCGGATAGCGAGCGTGGGGTAGAGCACCATGGGGATTGTGACTTGGTCCGTCCCGATTGATGAAATGACTATGTATTTGACTGAAACTACTTGTTATCATCATAATTTGGGCTGATTGCCATGCTTGGACTTCGTGCCAACTATGTGAATCCTTAATGGATTGATATCACTATTTTCGCATTATTTTGCATATTATTTAATCTCGGTCCAGAGTTTTAATATTGTTTTATAAACTCAGTCATTTTTCTAAGATTTGAAAACTTAAATAATATTTTATTGAAGTTTTGAGGAGAGAACCATTATTTTAATATAGCCCAAGTGGCTTATGTGCATTTCTGGAATGAAACATGGATCGGATTGCGCACCGCAATAGTCTTATAGTGATTTCTGGATATAGATCGCTCGAGCTGCGTGCCGCAGCGGTATTGTATTAATATTGAGGCCGATGTTCTGGTTGGTGCCACAAGATGACTTGTTTATTTGCGTTTGGGCTATAGGACCTCCTCTGGAGTCTTTACACACCCCCAGTGAGCGCCGTCGACGGTAAATATATGGATGGCTCGGGCTGCACGTCGCAGTGAGTACCTGAGTGTACCGTCATATGCTTTGCATTGCACTCATACATTTGTACCTATTTGTATTATTTGTCATGATATTTCAGCACTCACATTTCATTGGCTTCCATGCTACTTCTTGCTTTGCTTACCTGATACCCTGGTGTTATATGTTAATGGAGTGTTGTCCACGAGAGGATGACTTTTGTGATGACTTGAACTATCTGTTTCGCATTCATTTGCTTAACTGTTGGAAAAAGATATTTTCGAAAGAGGTTTTAAACTGAGCCCAGATATTTCTAAAGCTTACACGGTTTCACTGTTTTTCTCAAAGGGTTGCATTGTTCTATACAGCTTATCGATGGTTTTTATTTGATTTCTTACTGCTTAGTTATTATTTACCTTTATTACTCACTGAGTTGGAGTACTCACTTTACTCCCACACCTCGCGTGTAGATGCAAGTATTGGTTTACCCGGTAGCGGGTTTGAGCTAGTTAAGGATTCACTATCGTAGCTGAACAAGGTGACCACCAGCGTTTGCGACACCACATTTCTTCTTTGATTCTAAATTTTAATCCATGTATTATAGGCCTTGTAGTTGTATTAAAAATCCTCTTAGATGTTTGTGACTTTTGACACCTTGGTCAAGCTGTGTTAGGTTGTAATTACATTAATTAATCTCATTAAATTATTCTTGAACTATATTTAACTGATTAACTATTTAAAAGTGGTGCTCAGAAATGGTATGGCTGGCTTTGTCTTCACGAGAAACGCCATCACGACCGGAGTGGGGTTGGGTCGTGACAACTATCCCATATCATCAACAACCATAACCGACATTGCACATCAGTATTAACTACCACCATCCACCACCACCTTCCTCAACCACTACTAATCACCGCTAACTACTACCCTGAATTACAAACATCAACCAAACTTACCACCAACCACCTCCTCTAATCAGCACTCACAAACACCATAGTTAGTCATCACCACCAGCAACTACCATATTTAATAAAAAAATCGTTGTATATATTTTATTGATAGAATATTAAATTAATTATTATTTCATTTGAATTTTATGTTTGTTAATTTTTAAATAAAGATAATTTTTGTACATTTAGATGCTAAAAACCAAAGAGTCTTAATTATTTGGTATCCAGATCTTAATACATATTTTAATATTCAAATGCGTACTTAGGTTTAGATATTTTAATCTTAATGAATATCTTAATATTGTATTCAATTTAGATATTTTAATTTAAAAAAAAACAAATGAGACTTAGCGAGGTATCATGTGATCTCCCCTCGGGTATAGCCAATTGCAATCAAATTGGAGCAACTGATCTCGTACGGATAGTGAAATGTTTAACTTGTAACCATCCTCTTTTTAAGGATCACTATACAAACTTTAAGTTGGAATAGTCTTAGATGAAGGAAAAAAATAATCTACTAATTCTATGTAAATATAGTCAAATTTCTCTATAACAACTTTGTTTGATTCAATCTTTTTGGCTCCTATAACGAAATGCTTTTATGTAGGACATATATTAAGGCTTGGGTTTTATAAAAATAATCGTTAAATAAAAAAAATATTATAAAGAGGTCTGAATGTATCACGCAAAATGGTCTTTCGGAGAAATTGTTGCTCAACTGTCTATTCCTAGTGACGTCAAATAGCAAATGTGCGAGGTTAGCTGTTATATGGCGCATTGGTCTAAATGGCCAAGAATCGAACTGATCTCTTACAGAAAATTACAAGCTATAAGGCCGATGAGCATTTGGTTCAACGTTATTGTTAGAGGTCTAACACACACGATGAGTAGCGTTCTGTTTTACTGTTATCCTTCCTATCTAGGTTGATGGTGAAATTTTTTGTTGTCTATTTGTACACATATTTTTCCATCATTCAAAATATTATGTAAATTAATATATTCCTGTAACTAATGAGCTGAAACTTCAGATTGAAAGAGAGAAAACTTACACCACATGGTTTAAAACGAGAAGAAAAATAATAAGAAATCAGGCTAAACCGAAGATGCCTTTGTTGGACATATCAAGTCAAGTAAATAACAGTTGAAAATGGGAAGAAATTTCCATAGTTTCATCATGCTGCTTCAGCTACCATATATCTACTGATCAAACACAAAGTTGCAAGTACCATAGCCTGCAAAAACCAAAAGAAAAATCATTTAGCATCGAATATGTTTTTGAGTAATTTAAAAAAAAAAAAGAATATGAAAAAAGTTACTTGGATCAGTAATGGTGATAAGAGCACTGTTGTTGAACCAACACGACACAAGTTGTTTTCCATCTTTCTGATAGTGCATATTCATTACAACAGAGGCATGGTTCATGACAGTATCAGGGTAAAAGCACGAGCCACCAGCTTGAATTAAAGAGCAGCTTATCCCTTGATTACAGGCGTATTCGATATTGCTTTTCAGTTGATCTTCTGTAGTCGAAGGTTTTGGAACGCACCACTGCATTTGTTTTAAGGTATTGAAATCACTATTTAATTTGTAAATAAACTTTTTTTTACTTCAACTTCAACAACTTTTCTTAAGTTTACCTGTCCAATTGCTTGTGCATTCACTGGTTTTAGAGTTCCACCTGTAGATAAAGCAGATATATGAGGATAATAAATATTTCTTTCTCTTTTCCTTTTCATAATTATTGAAAATAAAACTCTTATAAGCAATATTAGATTTTAGATTATAATTTAATACAAGAAGAAGAATCTAGAAAAAAGAAAATAATTGGCAAAGAATATACCTGTGTTGGAGAAAGGAAGGAGAAAAAAGAGGATGAGAATGGGAAAAGCCAGATATGAGCGAGCCATGAACGCCTTAACTCTAAAACTTATGTGATACAGAAGAGTAAAGAGTCACTATATATATTTATAGAGATAAGTTGTATAGTCTCACTGAATTTCAGGCAAAAATCAAAATAGTACAAAAAACCCTTCTGTACTACTGGGAAATAATTATGTTTGTAACTCATTATGTAATGACTCAAAGCACAACCGCCACATAAAAAATCAAGGGTATCAAATTTAATTTGGCTAATACTAATAAAGACGAATTAAAAATATCAAATTTTTATTGTCATGAGAATTAATTGCACTTTGTGGTCGTCATTTGTGTCAATGTGTGACATAAATGGGTCTACTTAACATTTTACTACTATCACTTTTTGTATTAACTCATTTAAGTGCTAATGTGAAAGGAATTATTAAAGGGAACAGCAACAGTCGTTGAGCTGTTAGCTTGAAACGTCTCATTACTTTAATGGCCAATTCTTCCCAAAAGGTTCAACTTGGATATTTGAACGTCTTTAGGGTGTTTTTAGGTGCAATTACGTATCTTTAGTAAATTACTCCTATTGTATGCCAACAATGAAATTGTCGCTTATTTAATATCTTACAAATATCAGCAAATTCTCCCCAAAAAAGAAAAGGTGCCATTTCTTTGGTTTGATGTCTGATGCCAAAACTTGTCTTCTAATAGAACGATATTATATGTGTACGAAACCAGATTAATTAACAACTCAAGTTGCTTTATTTTTGCTTACATTTACAATAAATCCATCCCAATCCAATGTATCTAGAAATTAAGACATCATATTTAGTTAGTTACTGGCCGAGAAGTGAGTTTTATTGTATTTCTCTACATACTAATTGACCATTGAATACATAAAGTATTCATAAACGCTCATTAGCATCTCCTAATCGGGGCATCATTGTCTTTCCTATTTACATGCTCGAACTATCTCAGTCTTGATTCTGGTAATTTGTCTTCCGCAGGAGTCATATCCATCTCGTCGCTAGTAACTTGCTGCTTCCACAACTAAGAAGATTTTCTTAAGAATAAAAAAACACATAGTTTACCTCCCCATTTTTCCATTATCTCTAATTTTTTTGGTGACCAAAGATTTCATTAATTACTAGAATGATCACAACGAGGATCCATAGCCAGACTATATACTGTGAACACGTGATTTTTACCTCGCTTGAAATATTCTTATAGAACTATGAAAATTATGATTTTTCTTTTTATTATTTGAATATTAGTGAATTAATTGTATGATTTTGTGTTTGTTTGCATTTATGTGCATTTTTCATTGATATAATTGATAAAAAAAATATAAAAATAGTACATTTGCATTTAGGATCAAATTTTATATTTTTCTTAGGTTTATTAGTTAATTGACATTGCAAAAATAAGAGAAAATAGCCAAAATAGTTCTTTTGTATTTTTTACTTAGTTATCTTTTAAGTTAGGATTTAGTTAATTCTAGAAATTAATTAGTTATATTAGGTCTTTGTTATTTTTAATTTTGCATTTCACAAAATCTACAAAATAACAAAATACAAAATAAAAATAATGAGAAGAAAGAAAATGCAAAAATAGAGGTCTTATTAAAGATCCATGTTTTGGGCCAAATCTGATTCAAGCCCAATTGAAACACCCTAAACCAAACCAAATTAGCCCAAATCACTCTTGACCCGGTCCGACTCCCCCAGTCATCGAAACGACGCCATTTTGATTTAAACAAATCCTAGTAGTCTATGTTTTGTTGATCTAACGGACCGCAACTCACCTATCCCAGATATATAACTGTCGTAATGGCCCCCTACCCCCTCGTCTCCTCATTCACGAACCCTTCTTCCAAAACCCTAGCCGCCATAGTCTCCTACACGGTCTGCCGCCGCCGGAAAGCGCCTACGACGGCGGCAAGTCTCCGATCTCAACCAAATTAACATCACAAAATCGTCTTGACCTCCTCATCGCAAATCCACCATCGTTGTTCCTAAAAAAAATTCATAATCCCTCGAATCTTTGCCCAAAAAATGAAAACCCGAGAGATGTCACAGTTTTTCGGTGGCGGCGCCACCTCCAAACCTCCTCAAAACAACACCCCATAACCATGTGCCTCCCTCACGCCTAATATGTCATTTGTTTCCTTCGAAAGTATCTAGAATTATTCAAATCTTAGATCTGAGTTCGAGCTTCAACAGTTCAAACCAATCGACCCAAGCCTTTGTTCTTCGTGATTTAGGAGTTGATTAACTACAAATTGATGTTGTTCGTTCGTTCTTAACAGAGAATAAGTGATTAGCATAGATTTTTTGTAAATCAGAACATCAAGCGTAGTTTCAAGTTTAATGAGTGAGTGTTCTTAAATTTCTTTTCCTTTTTATTTGTAAATTTTCCCTTTTATGCATAGCTTTCGGATTTTGTTTTTCTTTCGTTCATCTTCAGTATTTCTTCTATTTTTGTTTGAGTTAGGATTGATTTAGGGTCTGATTGGTTATGATTACATTCTTGTCATTTGATTTGATTTCAACCGTAAGACTCTATGTTTAGCTACTGCTTTGCATTTTTTCTTTTGGTTTTGTTCGTTTATTTAGCCATTCTCCATAATGTAGTTTCAGTTCTATTTGTTTGATTTTAGCTGTTTGTTTACTGATTTTGTTATTTTAATAATAAATTTAGCCATAGGACGCTGGGTTCATTAGAATTAAATAAAATATGTCTAGGATATGGGTGCATTTCATGTGACGTGATCCAAAAACATATTTTAAACGATTTTCACTTAAAATTAATTAAAAGCGGTAAGTAATTTAAAATTGTATTACAGGATGACATTTTTTAAAATTAGACATTAAGCCATTTATGATAGTTTAAGCGACCGTACTAGAACCACGGGATCCAAGGTTGCCTAACAACTTCCCTCGGGTCTATAGAATTTCTTATTTATGATTTCTGGTTTGCAGACTCCATTCGGGAAGTCGAAATTTTCTCGATTTGGGATTCAAGATAAACCGGTGACTTGGGATGCCAAGAGCCAAACCTATCCCAAGTGGTGACTCTAAATAAATAAATAATTACATTTCGAATAATGTCTTTTTAAATAGAAAAACTCCCATATACATTATCCTTTATGGTAGGTGTGTAAAAAGGAGGTGTGACACATACACAGCCTGCTATCTAATCATGGACTACTAATCCAAATATTAAGCTGCTGGATCAGAAATTTAATTCTAGTAGATGCCCGAATGTCACAAACATATGCTATCACCCTCACCAACTGACTGTAAACATTTGATTTTTGATCCTCCCCAAGATTTTACGTATTTTCTATATTTAGTTTAGGTCTAATATAGTTATTTCAACTAGCTTTGAATGTTCTACTTTAATTTATCAGAAACATTTAAATTATAAAAAAAGTTTTATTAATATTTTGTAGTCATACTCCGCAACATCTCACAAACAATTAACTCAAAAATCCTAAGCTACAAGGTAAATCAAAGAGAAAGAAAAAGACATGATTGCCTCCCAAGTAGTGCCTGATTTAACGTTGCGGTGCGACGCATATTACCATCACATCACTTCAAATAAATGAGTGCCACCACGTGGCTGTCATCAAACTTCCCCAAATAATGCTTGACACGATTCCCATTGACCTAGAAAATTTCACCATTCTTGTTCTTGAGATCAAGAGCACCAAAAGAAGTCAAACATAAAACTTCAAATGGCCCACTCTACTTTGACTTGAGCTTTTCCAGAAATAACCTCAACCGGGATTTGAATGCCACAATACTCCGGGCTTCATTGTTAGGTAAAGCCACGACTTCAACCCACTTTGAGACATAGTCCAAATTCACGAGAATATAGGTGTTCCCACAAGAGATCACGAAAGGACCCATGAAATCGATGCCCCAAAAATAAGAAAATATCCACCTCGAGAATCGTATTGAGTGGCATCTCACCTCCTTTTGAAATTTCGCCTGCTCTTTGGCATCACATCTCTTTACCAAATCACTAGCATGTAACGACACGACAGGTCGTTTTTAGAATTTATGCCCCGATCCCCCGTTAACTGCTTCCCATCAGTTCATTTCTGCTATTTTGGTTTGCCGAGATGTTCGGTGTTAGGATTTAGAGTGTTTTGGGACACTTAGTCCCTAGATGGGAGCTTAAGAGTTGAAAGATGGTCCGTATTTGGAACAGTGTGAAAACGACCTCACAATGGAAATCTGATGGTTCCGTTAGCTCTGTTAGGTGATTTCAGGATTGGGAGCATGTTCAGAATGTAATTTGAAAGTTTGTAGCTCATTAAGGCTTGAAATGCCGAAGTTTAAATTTTTGAAGTTTACGGTTCGATAGTGAATTTTTGATTCGAGGGTCGGTTTGGAATTCACGAAGTTGTTGTAGCTTTCTCATGTCATTCTGGATGTGCGTGCAAAATTTGGCGTCATTCCGAGTTGAAATGATAAGGTTTCGGCATGAGGTTCATTATTTGAAGATTTGGAAGTTCATAAGCTTGATTTTGATACAATTCATCATTTCGATATTGTGTTATATGATTTGAAGCTTTGAGCGAGTCCGTGTTAGGTTATATGACTTGTGTGTGTGATTGGACGGGGTTCCGGGAGTCTCGGGTGAGTTTCGGATAGGTTTAGGCTATGTTGCGCTTGTTTTGGATACTTTGTCGTCGTTTCTTCAAGCAAAAATGATATTATATTAAGAAAATGATATCCAAATTTAGTTTTGTTTGAACCATTAGATCCGTATCAAAATTTTGGAGCCATAGGAAAAAGAATCATCGAATTTTGACATCGTATGAGTAAGTTATGCTCATTTTCGTGCGAGAAAAAATTACTGGTTTCTGCTATGTTCGCAAATGCGATCTTTTCATCGCATTTGCGATGCCCAGTTCGCAAATGCAAACTTTTTGTCGCAAATGCGACCTCTTCCAGCCTTTTTTTGTTCGCAATATCTAAGGGTTCGCAATTGCGAACCCTGGGTCGCAAATGCGACATCTGAGGCCTGTTAAGTGAGGTTTTTGACGGGATTTTCACCCATTTTTCAATTTTCTCAAACCTTAAACCTCCATAGGTGATTTTCCAAAGATCCAAACTTCTCCAAATCATTGGGTAAGTGTCTCTAATCCTTTTTCAACTATATTTTGTGATTATATCTTAGATTTAACATCAAATTCATGAGAATCTAAAGGAAAATTTGGGGAAAATTGTGAAATCTTTCAAAAATGTAAAATGATGATTTGAATGACCAAATGGTATCGGAATTAGATAATTTTTGTATGGGTGAACTCGTAGCGGAATGAGTGTTCGGTTTTTGTAATTTTTTTTGGGTTCCGAGGTGCGGGCCCGAGGCGTTGACTTTTGTTTACTTTTTGCAAATTGTGTAAGAATCATAATTTTGTCAATTGAAATTGTTTTCTCTTACATTGTTTGATGTATTCAAGTTATTTTTGGCTAGATTGAGCCAAGCATTGATGAATTGGTAAAGGAAAAGATAAATTGAGTATTGAATTGGCCGGATTGAGGTAAGTATCTTCCCTAACCTTGTGTGGGGGACCTCCCCTTAAGATTTGAGTCTTCTCTGTTGATTGTAGTCCGTGTATGCGAGGTGACGAGTGCATGCTCGGATTTAATTGTGGTAAATTGTCCCCTTTAGGTTCTTAG
This sequence comes from Nicotiana noctiflora, assembly GCA_032618575.1. NCBI lineage: Eukaryota > Viridiplantae > Streptophyta > Magnoliopsida > Solanales > Solanaceae > Nicotiana > Nicotiana noctiflora. Next base: position 22,043 of record JASVEL010003981.1, read on the forward strand.
ACTTGTGAAATTCACCGAGTAGGAAGATTATATTGATACGATTAAGTCCCCTGTTATTAGTTTCACCTCTACATGTCTTGATTGATATTTGTTGCTCTTCTTGATTTATTTCTGCTGTTAAGTGGTCTTTTACGTGTTTAAACTTAAGACAAGTACCCTTCTATATTCATAATGTCCACCCTAACTACTCGCCATTAATTGGAAATTCATAAATGTTATATCTCATATAATTAATCGATTTTAATTGAAGGACAATCAAAATGGGATTCATTTATTAAGAGATTTAGAGTCGCCACTTGCGAGATTTTTGGTGTCTCGAGTCACCGGTTCGAATCCCGAATTGAGGAAAGGTTTGACTCCATTTCACAGTCCGCGAACAAGAAATCCGGATAAGGAATTCTGTTAACCCAGGAGAAGGTGTAAGGCATTCCCGAGTTCCGTGGTTCTAGCACGGTCGCTCAACTGTCATATTTGGCTTATTTATCTGATTCATAACATGTTTTAACTTATGTGCAAATCTTATCTTTTAACCGTTTTTAATATTAATATTATTATTTTAACAAAAAAATTGTAACATCGTGAAAACGTATCTCGAACCACGTCACATCAATGTACCCATGGTTATCGACACATATCGACTTCGTTGAGATTCGGATTTGGGTCACATAAATGTACACCCAAGTTTAGGGAGGTAACATTATTAAATACGCGCATAAAGATACTAATGCGTTATTATTTTGTGAGGGCCATGAAAATTCGCTAAATGACACACTTCTAATTCTAAGGATAAAAGAAAATTAATTAAAACGAGGGACGTACAATTGAAATTTTATTTGACACGGCGCCTCGAATCTACTCAACTAAACGATTTAAAGATATTTATATTTAAAATTAATTCGAAATTTAATATCACAACTACATCACGGGAACCGTACATGTAGTCGTGATGATTTAACTACTTGCCTAAAAGCCTGCCTACCTTCGCGTTGTGATCTAAGACATGCTTTCAAGGATCCACCTTAATAAGTAAATAAAAAATAATGAAATGTCAATTCAGGCCCAAGACCCTTCAATCAACTCCCATAATTTAATAAATATCTAGAGCAATTTAAGCCTAATCCCTACCCACTTATTGCTTAAATGAATTAGATTAAACAAACTAACACATTCCTTTACCCCTCACGTTAGCACAAGTTTTCAGTAGTGATATCAAACATAAAGAAACAATAATAAAATAACATATCAACTTTATTCATTTAAAGATAGAACGTCAAATAGGGATATAAGCCAGACAATAAATCAACCCTTAATTTATTCCAAAATATAGAGTGAGATAGAAGAGAACCTGTACACAAGCGAGAATCCAAATTAATGCACGAATGTAAATCGTGACCAAGGATCCGGACCATGAACCTTCAGATGCGAGTTTCAACTACCATCTTAGACTAAACCTCTCGATCGGAACTCAACGAAATCGAACTGGACAGTAGCTCAAATGGAGCCTTGACTCGGAAAGCTCGAACGCCATCATGTTACCTAAGAGAGGCTGCTTGCTTTTTTGAACTGGTGGTTATTTGGGACGTAAGGCTGGTTGTGCGACTAAAGTCGACGAAGATGGTCATTTCACTGGGTTAGCGACGGGCTGGACAGCGATGGTCGTGGTCGACGGTAATGGTGTACTGTTTGTCGACTGTGAAGAGGGTGGTCGATGGGTGTCGCTGTTAGTGGTCGACGTGAAGGGTCGAAGGTGGGCTGGTTGTTGGGCAGTCAGCAACGGGCAGCGAAGTCTGCTGGTTTCAGGCAGTATGGTCGTGGACTGGAGGTCGTTTGGACGTAACAGTCTGGAGATGGCGATGGTGAGGAGGTCCGTCGACGGGAGGGCTGTTGGCTTGGGTGTTCTGAGGTTCGAAACCTGGGCGTCGACAGTAGGGGAAACAGCAGAGCTCTTCTACTTTTGATATGCGCCGACGATGGGCTTTTTCAGGTTGCTCGTTCGTTGAAGAAGAAGATCAACCCTGGTGTTTGGAAGTAACGAAGAAGATGATCATAGGGGGCTCGGCTCCATTTTTTGCTGCTAGTTGCTGCTAGCTTTTGTTTTTTTTTTTTTGTAATTTTCTTTTGCTTGCTGCCCGTTTCTCCTCTTAAAGAAAAAGATCTACAGTAACAATTTTGTTACCAAAAAGTCTCTGAAGTCTCCCCCTACGTGATTAGTGCATGTATGTGATATATATTCTATTGTATTTCAAAAATATCAAGATGTTTTAGTCTTTTTTTTTTTAAGTTAGTCCCATGTTATTTTTGTCTTTTTCTTTTCTTTTTTTCTTTCTTTTTGTCATTTTCCAATTATTCCCATCCCCCATTATCTATTGTCTTCATAGTGTGTGCATGTGTGTATGGGTAGTTTTGTCCGTGTTCCCCGTGTGGTGGACTCGGATTATTACGGGCTAGGTCCGAAAATTATAAAACCAGGTAGTTTGAACCCGAATATTATTCTTTGCCCGGAACCGAGAATGAGAACACGGTGTTATTAATTAATCACTACGTAAGCAAAATAACTATAAGACTAATAATTAAAACAAAATTATTTTTTTATATTTTTCAAGATTAAAGTTACCACAAAATACTAATTATATTATTTTTTGTTTTATAATTTTTGTTTTTATATAAAAATAAAGATATAAAGAACTATTTTTTATATTTTTTAAGTTTAAAATGACTACAAAATATTAATAAAAATTATTTTTGTAATTTTCGTTTTTAATAAAAAGATAAAAATATAAAGTACTATTTTTGTATTTTTCAAGTTTAAAATGACTACGAAACATTAATAAAACTATATTTTTGTTATTTTTCATTTTAAGGTAAAAATAAAGTAAAAGAGTCAAATTTAGCTAAAATAGCTATATTAAAACTAAACTAAATATTTTACGCTAAAAATATAAAAAATCTCGGGTAGGGGCAAAATCACGCATCTACAGCTGCCCCTCTTTGACTGGAAACACAAAGGGTTTTCTCATATAATTAATTGGTTTTAATTGGAAGAAAGATAGATATCTCATAATTAATTGATATTTCTTAAATGGTAATTATTTGATTCATGTTAACTTCCTTGCTGTTGAATACTCCTTGATTGTAAGTTTACTGTAACCTTGTGCAATTATATTATATGTCCAACTGTTGAGGTATTAGTGTATTTGTTATGTGTTTGTTACGCCTCGATTGTCATTGAGGTTATTGTGTTTTTCCTTGGTGTTCCGCGACTTTATTAGTTATTGTTGAATCCCTTGCCGGGACGGTATTATTTCTGCTATAGATTTTCCCTTGCTGGGATGCTATTGTTACTGTGTGGCTGTTGGTACCATGATGCACGAGGTCTCTGCCGTGCGATTGTTGTTGGGGATTTACACGAGGTCTTTGCCGTGTTGTTGTTCCTATTGATGTCCTTGCACATAAGGCGTAATAAGGCGGGATATGTTATATATTTATATGTGGGTTGCGCGAAATAAGGTGGGAATATTGTGATGCACGTGTGGCGAAATAAGGCAGTGTTGCTATGTTGTTATTAATTGCACACGTGGCGAAATAAGGAGGTCTATGTCAGGGGCTGATTATGAAGAACTACGAGTTCAATTCCCGGGAGTACCTCTGCTGTTATTACGAAGGACTACGGGTTCAATTTCCGGGAGATCCTCTGTTGTTATTATGAAAGACTACAGGTTCAATTCCCGGGAGATCCTCTGGTATTGGTATGCCGGGCTACGGGTTCGATTCCCGGAAGTTCCCTATAAACTCAATGTGATATGACTGATAGTTTTATTGTTTCTATCCGGGGTAAATGAGCCGGGTGCTAATTGTTCCCATTTCTTATACTTACTAGTTGACAGGATTCCTGTTAGATACACTTGCACAAGCATACACGTAGCTGGACCCTTCTATTTGAGATGAATCCCTTCTGATTTGACTGAGGGTAGAGATATGACATCGTTTATCCATTGTATATGTGAAAGTGACTCTAGTTGACTAGATAGTTGCCGGCATTGTCGTGTTATTGATGGGGCACGAGATGCCAAGTGTTAGATTTCATATTTCGGGTATTTCCATGAGTTGTGGCTAATCTGAGAGTTGTGGTAGGATTGAGGAAAAAGTTGGAAAGGCTTTATGTAAGCATCATTTCAGAATAGCGACTTAGCGATTTGTTTGGTCTCGTTATGTTGTGATTTCAGGACTTGGGTTGTGATTTCTACTGTCATTTTTGTATTATCATTTATTGTATCTTGATTTTTCTTATTGTCTGTTATCCTTATTGCAAATTGTTGTGTTCTTATTTATCCGGTCAGTCCATACATATTTTCATAGCATCTCTATCTTTTCTGTTATACTCCCTTCGTTTCAATTTATGTGAACCCATTTGACTGGGCACGAAGTTTAAGAAAAGAGAGAAGACTTTTGATCTTGTGGTGTAAAATGAGGCACCTTTATTTTGTGTGGCTATAAATTATTGCATAAATATAAATTGTTTCCAAATAAGGAAATGGGTCATTCTTTTTGGCACGGACTAAAAAGGAAATAGGTTCACATATTTTTGTTGTGCAGATACATGTACTTTTGTTCAGTTCTGTCAGCCTTGGAAGGAGGCATACCGGTAGAGACTTCAAGGTATATCTGCTACGTCCGCAGACCGAGGAGTCCCTTTTCTAGTTTTCTGTAAAAAGTGTAGTGTTTCATTATTTCTTTTTATATAGATATTCTTGAGTTAGAGCCTCTTATGTATCCTCTTAGCTTGTGATTTGTGAGTTTCCGGGTTTTGGGAATTGTCGTCAGTTTTGAGTTTGTTATGCTACGTGCCAAGCGGCACCTTAAGCACCATTTTATTTTTCTAATTCAGTTTGTTTTGCTTGCTTCCCAAATTTTGGTTATCTTCCGCGTTGTTAGGCTTACCTAGTCGTAGGGACTAGGTGCCATCACGACATGATAATAGAGGGTGAACTAGGGTCGTGACATAGCATCCTTAAAAAATGCTGGCCAATAGAAACCACAACTCAAGACCTTTGAAGTCGTCCTCACCCCTCCATGATGGCCACCACCCAAGACTGCTCCTATAGCATAATTACCAGTGTCGCATATGAGCTCTGGCGGTTGCTCCCAGTTGGGTGCAACAATGATGGGTGCAATTATAGGTATCTTCTTCAGCTCCTCAAACGCCAACCTGCAATTATTAGAAAACACAAAGGGTTGATCCTCTTCAAGGATTATATATAGAGGGTTAGCAATCTTGGAGAAATCTTTTATGAATCGCCTGTAGAACCCGGCGTGCCCAAGGAAACTTCTCACTGCCTTGACCAAAGTGGGTGGTGGAAACTTCTCAATCACATCAATCTTAGCATGGTCGACCTCAATTCCTTTACAGACACTCAATGCCCCAAAACTATCCCTTTTTGTACCATAAAATGGCATTTTCCAATTCAGCACAAAATTTGTCTCTCACACATCTTCTAAGCACTCTTCTTAAATTGTGAAGAAAGTCTTCGAATGAATCCCCCACCATAGAGAAATCATCCATAAATATCTCCATAATGTTTTCAACTATATCCATGAAAATGGCTAACATACACCACTGAAATGTAGCTGGTGCATTGCAAAGTCCAAAAAGCATTCTCCAAAAGGCAAAAATGCCATACGGGCAGGTGAAGGATGTTTTCTCTCTATCTTTGGGGGCTATTGATATTTGATTGTACCCCTAATATCCATCCAAGAAACAGAAGTGTGATCTTCCGGCCAGCCTGTCCAGCATTTGGTCAATAAAAGGTAAGGGAAAGTGGTCCTTTCGGGTGACTGTGTTCAATTTTCGATAATCCATGCAAATCTGTCGCCCTGTGACTGTATGAGTCGACATTAACTCGTTATTCTCATTTTGTACGATATTCATTCCTCCCTTCTTCGGTACACACTAAACAGTGCTACCCTAGTTGCTGTCAGAGATGGGGAAGATTATACCCCCATCTAGCTACTTGATCACTTCCTTCTTCACTACCTCTTTCATATTTGGGTTCAGCCGTCGTTGATGTTCTCTGGAAGATTTATGCCCATCTTTCAAGAGAATCTTATGCTTGCAAAGGTCTGGGTTGATACCCTTTATGTCTGTCGTGGTCCATCCAGTGACAATCTTACATTCTTGTAACACTTGTAAGAGTTTATGCACCTGTACAACTAGCAAATCAGATGATATAATAACATGTAAAGTAAAATTAGGCCCTAATAAATTGCACCTGAGGTGAGATAGAAGTGGTTTCAAGTCCAATTGTGGTGGATCATCTATCGATGGTTTTGTAGGAGGCGCTGCTCTCTCTTCTAAGCGTATTGGTTCGAACTGGGGTTCCCTTTTCCAGAACCCTTGACCCTCGAGATCCATGACCCACTTCACCAACCCTTCACCATCCATCTCTTCCAACTTCATCAAACAAGCTTCTAGCGGATCCCTAACATTAAGGGTCTCATCCTCCTATTGCAGTATTACATCTAAGGCCTCCACTAGCAAACAATTTGCAAATTCGTCGGGTTTCCTAATGGACTGTTAAACGTTGAATATTATTTGTTGATTGTTCAACCTTATTTTTAACTCTCTAGTCTCACAATGAATCAATACTCTCCCAGTGGCAAAAAACAGCCTTTCTAAAATGAATGGTATCTCTTCATCCACTTGACAGTCAAGAATGGCGAAGTATGCAGGGAATATGAACTTTCCTACTTGAACAAGCACATCATCAAGAATTCCTGTCAGTTTTTTAACTGTGCCATCAGCCAGTTGTAGCAACAATGAGGTTGGTCTAACTCTGTCAATGCCTAGTTTTGTATAGATTGCCAAGGGCACCGAGTTTATATTGTCTCCCAAGTTACACAATGCTTTAGCAAAAGCATAACTCCTAATGGTGCATGGGATAGTGAAACTACTTGGATCAAACACCTTTTGAGCCATAGGCCTTGTCACTACCGTGCTGCATGTCTGCATCAGAGTTACAATGGATAGGTCTTGGAAGTCAAATTTTTGCTACATCAGGTCCTTCACCATTTTTTCATACCTTGGCATTTCCCTCAAAGCATCGATTAATGAAATATCCAATTGAATTTGTATGAGCATTTCCATAAATTTCTTGTATTGATCATCTTTCTTTTGCTTTGCCAACCTATGAGGGAATGGTGCAGGAGTCAACCTCAGTCTACTTCTTTGTGTTTTTTTGTTGCTGGAAGCCTTTTCTACCACCTGTTCTGGGAGTTGTTCACCTTCCTTCTCCTTATCCTTGCTAACCCGTGCTTGTTTAATTACAACCTCGGTGAGCATTGTTGACTCATTTATCTCTAATGTCACTGGATTAGTTGGCGTTGTATCTCTCCTAGCTTGCTCCCTGTCTAAATCTCATCCATTCCTGAGACTCACTGTCATTAGCTGATTTGGGTTCTACTCCTTTAGATTAATATTTGTATTTGCAGGCAATATTCCTTGTGGGCGATTGTTCAAGGCCATAGATAGCTGTCCCAATTGAGTTTCAATGCCTTGATTGATGAATCATGTGCAACTAAATTCTTTTGCATGTTTCCATTTTTCCCAATGAGTTGTCGCAGCATGCCCCTGATTTCGTTCATGTTACTGTCCTACTGTTGATGAGGTAGTTAGTAGGCCAACTATTGCTGGTGCTGTTGATTATAGCCTTGCTGCCTTTGATAAGGAACGACTTGGCCTTGTGGTCGTACTCCTCTTGGATTGGAAGTTGTGCTATGGCTGGTTTGGTCTGTACTGTTGGTTTGATGTTGGTCCACGTTACTGCCCACCTTGCCTCTGACCACCAAATTTATTAACATAATTCATTTCTTCTCTGAAGCCATGGCTGTTATTCTCTCCACTCCACGAGCATACATATGACTGATTTATGCAAGGAGTGCATAAGCCACCATTTGTGGTATCAACTATGTGCACCTATTTCGTACCCATATTATCAATTTTCTTTGTCAGCAAGATCATATAGGTCATGAAAGTGGATATGTTTTCTGCATTTGTATTGTTTGGGTCAATAACGAAAAAATGCACTATTGGAGTGAGTGTTGTATCTCTCGTAATCCAGCCTGAATTTTGAGACATCTTGTCAAGAAGAATCTTACAGTGAATGTTTTGCTCAAGAATGAACCCTCGGCAGAAACATCTATATTAGACTTTAGACGGTCAGCCAAACCCATATAGAATCTCTGTTCCAACATTGATCTGGGATGCCATGGTGCAAAAACTTCACCAACATACCCTTAAACCTCTCCCGTGTTTCGTGCAAAGTCTCAGTCGATTTCTGCCTGAATTGCAATAACTTATCAATTTGCCTTGAAGTTTTGTTAGGTGGATAGAACTTGTTTAAGAACCTACTTCCTCCCACGTAGCAATGGAGATTATTGGGAGCGAACTCAGCCAAGATTGAGCCTCCCCATTCACTGAGAATGGGAACAATAATAATTTGATTACTTCAGGAGTCACATTCGACTGTCTTTGAGTGACACAAATTGATAGAAAGTTCTTCAAATGTTCATGTGGGTCTTTAATGTACGACATGGAGAACAATCCCTTATTTTGTAGCAAGTGCAACATGTTTTTGGTAATCTGAAATGCCTTTGCATGTATATGAGGGACTGCAATTGATGTGGCTAGGTTATCAGCAGTTGGTTGCGCCCAATCATAAAGAGCAGCTTTCAGCTTAAGAAGCGCTACCACTTTGATGTTAGGGTCAACTTGATCATTCCTATTATTCCCGTTGATGTTCTCGGCGTCGTCCATTTCAATTTTGAGTTGGTCATTTTGTTTTAGCCATTTGCCCTTCATGTTAGCCCAATTCAATACCCTAAATGCTTTTTGGGGATCTTAGAGACCTTCAAAAAGTTCTCGAGTTCTCAAGGAGCTTCTAGGCATGCACCCGAGTCACAAAAGAGTTCAAATGTGAGAATTTCAATGTAAATATTTTTAACACCACAGAAAATTGATCCAAACTAATAATCCTAGCAATTTTTCCAAGTTTTAATAAATAACAGCGTTAGTACCCCGGCGACAACGTCAAAATTTGATCTCGCCCAACTATACCTTGTAAAAAGGACTACAGTCATAGCCCTTTGAATTAGCTTTCCAACCATGTATTATATAGCCCAGATGGAGTTCAGAGCATTGTGCTATATCTAGTTTACTATAAAGTGCACCAATATGTCTATTCGAGTCTTCGTTTGTTCTTAACTATCAAATTTGACCCCTGAACATGATATTGGCTTAATTTCTTGGGCTTTTACTCAGACTTCAAAGCTCAAAATTACTTGAATTTATTCCATAACATCTATATAGCTCGAAAACACTCCAACAAGTCATAGAACACACAATTAGTGCAATACTCTAGCGATTAAAACACAAACTCAACTAAATTCCAGTAAATAGAGTGTAATAATCGACTAAAATAAGTAATTATAGCCTATCATCAAGCAATTATTGCAAATATAATCCGATTCAAGTCTCAAGTCAAATCACACAGGGAACTAACCTATTTACTACAACTTTTAATATTGCTAATGCTAAGCTCTGACAATTCTCGAATGCAATATTTTTAACGGACAATGAGTAGAATTTAGTTAACTAAGGAAAAATGAAAATAAAACTAGCAATAATCAAGAATAAAGTTGAATTTAATGGTAAAGGGGTCTAAGGATATTGATTTTCCCAATTGTCGAATTAATTTCTGACACCTTAGCTATAATTTCCCCGTAACATTCTATAAGAAGTATGAGTTATGGTCTATCGCAATTATCTCTCGATCAATTACAATAATTTACTAGAAGCATTCTCTCAAACTACTCCAGTTTATAATTTATGCAACTTAGAATTATTCCACAAAAACTTTGTTATCTCTAATCCCGCTTTTAAATTCAAGTAATTAATATCTTAACTTACCCGAAGGTGGTATTGTTCAACAACAATCTAACCAAGTATTCTTTCTCAAGCAACACAAGATAACTAGACACGCTTAACCAAGACCCCTTTCAATTAATCACAAGACAACACATAGTTGAACAATCATAGAGTAAACTGGCTCAACTATATCAAAACAGAGTCAAGACTTCATCCATCCATTGGTTCCATCAACCCTAGATGACGAGTTTAGCTAATCATACAATAGATAAAAATTCACTATAGAAAATCATAATCAACAATGGAATTAAGAAGAAGAATATGAAAACTCTAAGGGAAATTCTTTGTCTTCCTCTGTATTCTTGCCTTCAAAATCTCTCTAAAAACAACTATCTTTTCTTCTGGACAAATTAGGTTTCATATAGGTTTAGGTTAGTCGTTTTGACCGTGCTAACCTATGATTGGCCTTCCCCGCTCCATATTAACTCCAAAACACTCTTTAGCTTCCTCATAGCTCGGAGTGGCTCTTGCCAAGCATAAAACTCTTAATTAGAGAATTTTGTTATCTTTTGCTAAATTAGAGTGTAAATCGTATCTAAATTTCATAATTATAGATTACTATCAGTACTTTTGAAGGAATAACAAACAATTGAGACCAATATTCATGAATACCAAAGAGGTCTGTTTTTGATTAACTGAGATCTACCTGCAAATAAAATTTTCTTTGTAGTCCAAGATGAGATTCTGGATACCATTTTGTTAATCAAAGTCTGCCATTACAATAATGAGATCTTTTTTGTGGACAGGGAAATTTCCAGGTATTTGAAGGGGAGATCCCCTTTTGGAAATCCTAAGAGACGTAGGATTTGATCTTGAATGATTTGAGTGACACCTCCAAAATAAATAGAACTCTTCTCTTTGTTAGCTTGAAGTCTTGAAGCAGAAGAGAAGTCCAAGAAACACCTATTTAATATGGAAATAAATTCAACATCTCCCCTAGAGAATAATAGTAGATCATCTGCAATTGATGAATGAGCCACTTCTAGTTTAGAGCACCTTGGATAATACTTGAATTTTTATTTCCTTCCAACTCATTAATATTCCTGCTTAAATATTCCATAGCTAAGGCAAAGAGAAATGGATAGATTGGATCTCCCTGTCTTAGACTTTTAGTTGCATCAAAATGGGGTTGTGGATTCACCATTAATTAATATAGAGGTATTGACTGTCTTCACACATTCTAAGGTCCACATAATGAATTGTCTAGGAAAACCAAGTTTATCTAGTACATGCTTCAGAAATATCCATTCTACTAAATCATAGACCTTTTGAAGGTTATTTTTATCATGCATATAGGGGTATTATTCCTTGTATAGGACTTAACCAGGTCTTGAGCAAAGAATATGTTATTAGATATTTAACTGCCTGGAATAAATCCAACTTGTGCTCCACACACTACTGATGCAATAACTTTATATAGTCTTGAGGCAAGTACTTTGGAAATGAATTTATACAAAATAATACAACAATCAATTGGTATGTACTCTTTCACAGTAGCAGGGTGATCAGTATTAGAGATCAAGGTGAGAGAAGTACAGTTAATAACTCTATTCATCATGCCACTCCCAAAGAATCTTCTTACAACACTAATCATATCTGGCCCCACTATACTCTATAGCCTCTTAAAAAATAAGCATTATTTCCATCTAAATCTGGAGATTTATCATTTCCAATTGAGCTAAGTCCGTCAACTATTTCTTGATCAATAACTGGAGCACATGAGGAGATTTGTTGTTCATGACTTAGTTTAAGTCCCTTGATCATTGTAACTTTGTTGACAACAACCTTTGGTGAGGGACTAGAAGTCCCGATTAACCCTTTGTAGAATGATATAATCTCATCTCTAATCTCTTTAGGATTAGTTAGCTTAGCACCTGAAAGGGAATTGAGCTTCATTATTTGCTTTCTTTGGTTCATTTCCTTCATAGTTGCAGCAAAGTACTTAGAAATTTGAATCCCCCAACCGTATCCATTGGGCTCTGTACATTTGCCTTAATATACTCTCCTCAAATAGGTTCCATTTTTCAAGGTTCATCAGAGCTTCTTTCTCCTTAGTCACTAGACTATCATCATATCTAGCTACTAGTGTAGCTGGTGAGTTTTTCCAATTAAAGGACAACCAAAACGGGGTTCATTTATTGAGAGATTCGGAGTCGCCACTTGGGAGATTTATGGTGTCCCAAGTCACCGGTTTGAAACCCGAATTGAGGCAAGGTTTGACTCTATTTAATGGTCCGCGAATCAGAAATCCGGATAAGGAATTCTGTTAACCCGGGAGAAGGTATTAGGCATTCCCGAATTCCGTGGTTCTAGCACGGTCGCTTAACTGTCGTATTCGGCTTATTTATCTGATTTTTTACAGTTATATACTTAGTGCAAATTAATATCCCTTTACCGCTTTTATTATTATTATGATTTACGAAAGAGAAAGTTGCCTAAAAAATATGTTTCGAATCACGTCACATGAAATGCACCCGGATCCTCGACACATTCTTATTCAACATTTTGGGATTTGGATTTGGGTTGCATGAAATGCACACCCGTATTTAAGAAGGTAGAATTATTAAACTACGCGCCTAGAGCGATTACTTATTTACACTTTTGAGAAGGCCATGATATTCGCTAAGAAAACGACACATCTCGAAATCTAAGTATTTTATATGTACATTTATGAGGGCCCCGCGATTTGTATAACTTGTTAGGCGAGGCACACCCCTAACTCAAATTTAAAGCGAACTACATCCTGCCATATTTATTTAGGAGTTTATTCCAAATTATTTAAAACATGTTACGAGCCACACTACATGAAATGCGCCTGTGGTTCCTGACACGCTTTATTTAACCTTGTTCAAAATTGGAGTCGGGTCACATGAAATGCACACCCGTTTTAAGAAAGTAAAAAAAAAGTTAAACCCGCACTAAAAGTGACTAGCATATTACTGTTTTTGCGAAGGGCCATGAAATCAGTCACACGACTCATTCCAAAAATTCTAATCATTCGAATATGTATACCTTTATGAGGGCATCATGATTCATACTTTATTTAGCGGGCCTCGCCTTATTTGTTTAAAGTCAATCCTAACATGACTTATGGTTTTCTATTCACTCGGTCTTTAATAATAAACAAAGGTCCTTTAGAAACATATCATTCCCATTTACCACGAAATAAACCACAAAGTCATGTAGGACACTATGCTGGAGAATGAGGAGACAGTAACAGATGCATTGGCTATTGACTATACATTTCCACATGATAAAATTGGTCACTGCTACCCTATTCTCTCCTATTTAAAATCAACCAAGTGGTATCCAAGATCTAACAGTTGTAATCTAGTTTAACAGTGTAGACCTCATCGCAGTTCGAACTAAACATTAGTTTTATCTGATGAATATACAACATCATCCTTATTATGTACAAAAGGAAGTAAGAAAACTGAAAAAAAGGATTGCAACAGCATGGCTTTGAACAACTTTCAATTCATTTCCATAAGCTTTAAGGTTTACAAAATGTGTACCTGGAATATGGAAGAAAAGAAGGAAGAATAAGCAGTGACAAAGGATGGCAGTCAGTCAGTAGAGCAACAGTAGCAGTGGACCAGCAACAACACAGAACAGCAACAATCAACAGATACCACATTCAGCAGTAACCAAAGTATCCCAGCAACAGACTCCAGAGATAGAAATCAAAGACCAAGGACTCCACCACTTCAAAGAGACCAACAGCCCAGATTTCCAAATCGAAACAGACCCCTATACTTATGAAATACCCTGGGGGACTTGTGCACCCAAATATTGTTACACAACTAACTTCAAACAACAAGATAGCAACAGAAAACAGCCACCACAACAAACAGAAGCAACAGCAACAAACCAAACACCACCAATCTCGACAAACAACAGCAGCAAACAAGTAGCCTCTCTCACAAACTGAATAACAGCAACAACAACAGTAGCCAAACCTCAATGGAACAGTAACACAGTGTCTATATGTGTGTGTATTTCTGCCTCTATCTGTATGTTTCTTTGAATACCAGATGGAATCCAACGAAAACTTCAAAGACAGACTTGTAAATTATCAAAAGAAGAAGAAAATTAAGATCAATGGAACAGTCCTCCCCTTACAGTTCATCGCCTATTCTCTTTTATAGACAAAACTAAGAGCCAGGCCAGCCTGTTTATTCCCTGCACATGTGCACTGATTGTCCAGCTCTTAAGAGCACTTAACAGTGTAAAAAAAAACTTCTTGCCCTAATATTCTCTGCCCAACCCATCACTTAATGTCTAAATCTCATTTTTAATCCAAAAGCGTACTAGTAGCCTGTTTTTCTATTCAAAACCCCTTACCCTGCCAGATGGCTCCCATGTTACTTCTGTTTTCCAATTATACTGAACACACAGTGATAATCAGGCATATTAACAGTCCCTCAAACATGCTGGCCGTATTCATTTGAATTAACTCCAAACCATATAGTCCCAATTCAGCTATAACCAATTCGAATTCCTAATTCGAAACATTACAATTCAACTTCGATTCGACAGTAGTTCAAACATGGAGTTGATTGGTATTAACACTAATGTCCTACTGTTCTAAACAAAACTTTATAACTATTCGACGATATTCGTTTAATCGATTATAACACCTAGAATCGATAACACACAATCAACTAGATAAGATTTCGATTCAACAGCATCTCGGATTCCACAGTATCTCGGCAGAAAACAAGGTAATGTAGGAACATGGTTCGACTTTGATAATCGAATCGCATACGCGCACTCAATCACAAATATCATCATACAATCGAACAGAAGCAAATCGATCGACCAAATAAAAGGGTCTATTGGAGATGAAGAATGAAAATTTGAAATACCCAAGCATTGATTTTAAACAACCAATACAAGAATAAATAAAAAAAGAAGAAGAAACAATACCTTAAGATAAGGAAATCGGCACCTAACGGGCTTGAGCCAATCTTGGGTTTTGACTCGAATTTGCACTTTTTGAAGTCGAACGGACCTTAATCGAAGTATTTCCAACCGAAAATACTCCGACTAAGGTCTATTAGACCCCAAATCCCTAATTAATTGGACAAATTTTACCAATTGAATTTTAGGGTTCTTGACCGGTTTTTTGATCTAATATTCGAAAGGCTTGGTTGAGATTCGAATAAAACGGTTTGTAGTTTTAGGTAGAGGGGAAGGAGGGGAACTCGTGGTGTTGTTTTGGTGGCCGGCGGCGTTGTTGCCGCCGGGTTTTCAGGCGAGGGGAAAGGGGGCGGCGGCTAGGGTTTGCCGTCTCTTGAGGAGACGAGATTGAAGGGTCGTTTAGTGAGAAATGAACGAGAAACACAGGGTTTGGGGGGTCTTTAGTTGGGTTAAGTGTGGGACTTAATCTCGACCGTTGGATCATGATGATCAACGGTCCAGATTAATTCTAAGGCAAACAAATGGGGCTGTTTGGGTTTACAGGGGACCGGGCATTATTGGACTGGGTTTTGATTTTGGGCTTGCTTGATTTAATTGGATTTGGCCCAATCCTTTTCTTCTTTGTTTATTGATTTTAGCTCCTAATTAAAACAAAAAAAATGCTAATTACACTACAAAAATCAAATAAACATTACAAAAGTATTAATTAAGTTACACTAATAATTATCACACTCGATTTAAACATCAATTAAAATAAATCACACCATTTTGATATTAAACACTAAAAAATGCAAAAATACATGTTTTTTTGTAATTTTCTATTTTTGTAAAATACTTGATTACTTTTAATGAATCATAAATAAAAATGTGACGTATTTTTGTATTTTTCATTAATTAAACAAATAAACATGGACACACAAATGCAAACAATAAGAAAAATAACATAAAGTCCACAAATATTGCAAACAACGCAAAACTCTTTTATTTTGAATTTTTTGGGAATAACTCATGTGTAGGGTAAAAATCACGTGCTCACAGCTGCCCCTCTTTGCTCGGGAACACGAAGAGTTTCCGTGCAAAGATAAGTGAGCAACTATGAACGATTTTTACCCGTTCGAGTATTCCATTGTGAAGCATTTTGAAAAGCTTTGACCGCACCTTGCTTCAGAGATTGCCTACATATCCTGGGCTAAACAGGAATCAGGTCAGTGTAGTTCGGGAAGGTCTGGTAGCTGGGACTACCATGACTGTTGCGATCTTGCTACTACTGCTGTTACTGCTATTGCCACTGCTCAACTGATCTCCTTATTACCTCGTGCTAAACAAAAATAAGAAGCTAGACTAAGTTACAGTATTGTGAAATCTTATCTATCTCTTCAACTTGATTTTGTCATGTTCCTTGCTATTCTGTCTTCTCTGATGTTTCTTCACATGCTTCTTCTCTTCTAACAATTGTTATTTCGGCATATCTTGATTGCCGAACTCCGACCGTTGGTCCCTTCCTTTGTAATCTTCGAACTATTCTCCTTCGAAGTTTGTGCCTATCTTTCTGATCCTTGTTGCCTTCCTTTCGATTATATACTTGGATTCACGCTGGGGATTTCCGTTATGCGCTACCGCTTTCCTCAACCGACTTCAACAATAAATCGCCACTCCATTCTTCAGGCGGGCTCCCTGACTTCAACTATAACTTCAAAATAAAATTGCCACCCCATTCTCCGGGCGGGCTCCACGACTTCAACTACAACTTCAAAATAAAATCGCCACTCCATTCTTCGGGCGGGCTCCCCTGACTTCAACTACGACTTCAAAAATAAAATCGCCACTCCATTCTCCGGGCGGGCTCCCCTGACTTCAACTACTACTTCAAAGTAAAATCGCCACTCCATTATTCGAGGCGGGCTCCCTAACTTCAACTGCTGCTTTACAATAAAATCGCCACTCCGTTCTCCGGGCGGGCTCCACGACTTCAACTACTACTTCAAAATAAAATCGCCACTACATTCTCCAGGCGGGCTCCCCTGACTTCAACTACTACTTCAAAATAAAATCGCCACTCCATTCTTCGGGCGGGCTCCCCGACTTCAACTACAACTTCAAAATAAAATTGCCACTCCATTCTTCAGGCGGGCTCCCTGACTTCGACTACACCTTCAAAATAAAATCGCCACTCCATTCTTCAGGCGGGCTCCCCGACTTCAACTACAACTTCAAAACTAAATCGCCACTCCATTCTTCAGGCGGGCTCCCTGACTTCAACTACTGCTTCACAATAAAATCGCCACTCCATTCTCCAGGCGGGCTCCCTGACTTCAACTACTACTTCAAAATAAAATCGCCACTACATTCTCCAGGCGGGCTCCCTGACTTCAACTACTACTTCAAAATAAAATCGCCACTCCATTCTTCAGGCGGGCTCCCTGACTTCAACTACTGCTTCACAATAAAATCGCCACTCCATTCTTCGGGCGGGCTCCCTGACTTCAACTACTACTTCAAAATAAAATCGCCACTCCATTCTTCAGGCGGGCTCCCTGACTTCAACTACAACTTCAAAACTAAATCGCCACTCCATTCTCCAGGCGGGCTCCCTGACTTCAACTACATCGTCTAATTTCATCCCATCCTGATCGCCTTCCTTTGTTTTCTGTACCATTTTCTTCTTCCTGCATCGCCTATTGGGCCATCTTCTCTTCTGAATTATCTTGTCTTGGAATTGCTTTCCCCCTGGGTCGTATTACTTTTCTTTTGGCTGCTGGGGATATCTTCGGAACTGTTTACTCACCTGCTGGGGATGATGCTGCTGAGGAAGTATTCTTTGTTTCCTTCACCCCTCATTCTCTCTCGGACTCGCCGGGGTTGAAATGTTATGGACCGGGGATTATCCTGGCGGGGGACCCCTTTTCCTCTTCCTTCTTCCCATACTTCCTCTGGGACTCACTCTTTTGCTTCCTTGAACAAATTATGGGATATAATACTGCTGGGGGAATCTCGAAGCCATTGTTTCATTTTTCCAACAATTGCTGGGGATGATACCAGGCTCAAAGATCACCCCATCGTGTTGTCCTGGCCTTTCTCAAAACTATTCTGCTCGGAGCTGGTATTTCCCGAAATCTTGTGTTGCTTTCTACCCCTATCCACTGGGTCTTTGCTTTCAAGAAAATTTTCGCAACAGGAGAAAATTTTCTGCCCCAGTTTGATAAACTTCTGGATGGTATGCTTTTCCGCCAACGAACCCTCTTTTCCTGCTTTAAATCAAAGAAAAATTATTAGTTTCAAAACGCAGTGAGTGGTCGTGCCACTCTTGTTGGGGCCATTTTCTTTTCTCTTTCAGCTGCTTGGCCTCTCTCGAACTTTGAGGACGACGTTGACGCTTGTTGGGGACGATGCTCTTTCCACGAACGGTTTCTCATCTTTCCTTTTATTCCAATCTTTGGTTTGATCCGACTCTCTTTAGCCGGTGATCTGTTGCGTGAAATCATCTTTCGGACGTGCCACATGTGTCCATCATACTCCGTAATTCCTGCGAACCTTCCAATCAACCTGTCGTCCCAATCTTACTATCGGAACGACTTCTGCCTTATTGCCTCGTTCCACGCCTATTCATTTTCATTATACTGCTTTGGGAGACTTGGTAGTAAGCTTTAAAAAATCAATTTTCGAAAATGAAAGAAAAGAAAAGAATACTGACCGCAAATGACAAAAGAAGAGAAAAACTTTTCCGAACTCAAAAATAGGAAAACTTATCTGAATGTGTGCCTGATCCAATGTTATGCCGCGCCTTTGAGATTAAACTACCCAGTCTATTCATGTCAATCACTTTCTGATGCCGCGTTCTGCTAGAGGTAAACGGATGTCCAAACCTTGTCTCGTGCGGACATCTTGTAACCATCTCGTCCTGTCACCTCACAGTGCCCTTCAAAGGGTTTTCACTACTGAGATTCTCTCATTTCTCTCTATCTCCCGTCGCCTTAAGGTGCCGTAAAGGTTTTCACCGTAAGACTCTCTCATTTTACTCCTCTTAACTTCCTTCGCCTTAAGGTGCCCGCGAGGGTTTTCACCGTTAAGACTCTCTCATTTTCGTTTTCTTTCCTTGCGGTGGGCTGGGGTATTATCCTTAGAACTTCCTCTAAAGGGGCCATCCCTTTTCAGCTTGTAAGTCCTA
Source organism: Nicotiana noctiflora (assembly GCA_032618575.1). Lineage (NCBI taxonomy): Eukaryota > Viridiplantae > Streptophyta > Magnoliopsida > Solanales > Solanaceae > Nicotiana > Nicotiana noctiflora. The sequence goes on from JASVEL010003981.1 coordinate 41,110, forward strand.
AATTCAGTCGAGGATTGAAGTGTCACTCGTAGTTTCACTCGCATGACTTGGCATTTCTCAAATACTGATCGAGAGGTCTTTTCGGTTCTTAATGTGGTTTCTGCGCGTGAGGCTAAAGAAAAAAAAGGTTTAACCTCAACGGTTAGCTTATTACAACTTTCGGAATCCACACTATCTTTCAAATGAAACAATGACTTATGCCCCAGTTTTGTTGCTTGGGGGATCTTTGATTTTTATTTTATTATGACCGAGCCGTGTGGCGCCTACGTATCCTTCTTGAGGAATCAGGTTTTTTCTTTGTTTCTTTTTCTATTTTGTTACACATCTTCCTTGATGATTCCGAAAGAGGGTGTATGAAAGAATAGTTAAGGCTCAAAGGGGAAAGCAAGGGTTAAAGTGTTTGGGTAGTAGAAAAAAAATTGCCTCTGTCATTTCATTCTCCGAAAAATGCCAAATACACACAAACGAAAACAAACGTTGACAAGTACGTTAAAGAATTACACATAATATCTCTTGACCGCATCGGAATTGATAGCCATATCAGTGCATCTTCCCTCAATATCAATTAGACATAGCGCGCCGTTGGATAATACCCTAGTCACAACAAATGGTCCCTGCCAATTTGGAGCGAACTTGCCTTTCGCTTCGGCCTGATGTGGTAGAACTCTCTTCAGCACATGCTGTCCCACTTCAAATTTCCTGGGACGTACCTTCTTGTTATATGCTCTCGCCATTCTCTTTTGATACAATTGGCCGTGACATACCGCTGTCAATCTCTTTTCATCGATCAAGCTCAATTGCTCTAATCGGGTTTTGACCCACTCGTCGTCATCAATCTCGGCTTCGGCGACAATTCGGAGGGATGGGATTTCAACTTCTGCTGGTATTACTTCTTCAGTCCCGTACACCAACAAGTAAGGAGTTGCACCTACCGAAGTCCGGACGGTAGTGCGATAACCCAACAGTGCGAATAGTAACTTTTTCATGCCACCGCCTAGACCCTTCTACCATCTTCCTCAATATCTTCTTTGTATTCTTGTTTGCTGCCTCAACCGCACCATTTGCTTTGGGACGATACGGTGTGGAATTTCGGTGTGTGATCTTGAACTGTTGGCAGACCTCCTTTCATCAATCCGCTGTTAAGATTGGCACTGTTATCTGTGATGATTATCTTTGGAATTCCAAACCTGCAGATGATGTGGGAGTGTACGAAGTCCACCACCGCCTTCTTGGTCACTGATTTGAATGTTTTGGCCTCCACCCACTTGGTAAAGTAATCGATCGTTACGAGAATGAACCTATGACCATTGGAAGCCGCAGGCTCTATAGGTCCAATAACATCCATACCCCACGCAACAAACGGCCATGGTGCCGACATTGTATGCAATTCGGTCGGTGGAGAATGAATCAAATCTCCGTGTATCTGACACTGATGGCACCTTCGCACGAAACTTATACAATCACGCTCCATAGTGAGCCAGTAATATCCCGCTCGAAGAATCTTCTTTGCCAATACATACCCGCTCATGTGTGGTCCACAAACTCCCGAGTGTATATCTGTCATCACTGTTGTGGCTTCACTTGCATCTATGCATCTTAACAATCCCAAGTATGGGGTCCTTTTGTACAGCACCCCTCCACTAAGGAAAAATCCGTTTGCCAACCGCCGAATAGCTCGCTTTTGATCTCCAGTTGCTTGCTCCTGGGTATACTCCTAACCTGAGGTATTCCTTGACATCATGAAACCATGGCTCACCATCCACCTCTTCCTCTATCACGTTACAATAAGCATGTTGATTCCGGACCTGGATATGTAACGGATCGACACGAACCTTGTCCGGGTGATGTAGCATCGACGCCTAAAGTAGCTAGAGCGTCGGCAACCTCATTATGCATCCTTGGGATGTGTCTGAATTCTACTGATCGAAAGCGCTTGGTCAGATCATGCAAACACTGACGATATGGGATAAGCTTTAAATCTCTGGTTTCCCATTCTCCCTGAATCTGATGTACCAGAAGGTCCGAGTCCCCCAAGACCAAGACGTCCTGTACATCCATGTCCACCGCTAATCGCAACCCCAAGATACATGCCTCGTACTCAGCCATATTGTTGGTACAATGAAAACGCAGTTGAGCAGTAACAGGATAATGATGTCCTGTTTCAGAGATAAGCACAACCCCTACTCCGACTCCTTTTGCGTTCGCCGCTCCGTCGAAGAAAAGCTTCCAACCTGGCTCCTCGGTTAGTTCCAACCCATCAATTTGCAATACTTCTTCGTCCGGAAAATACGTCCTCAAAGGTTCGTATTCGTCATCAACAGGATTTTCAGCTAAGTGATCGGCCAGGGCTTGAGCTTTCATAGCCGTCCTTGTCACGTATATGATGTCGAACTCTGTAAGTAATATTTGCCATTTTGCCAACCTCCCTGTAGGCATAGGTTTCTGGAAAATATACTTCGACGGATCCAAACGCGAAATGAGGTAAGTGGTGTAAGAAGACAAATAATGTTTCAACTTTTGGGCTACCCAAGTCAAAGCGCAACATGTCTTTTCTAAATGAGTGTACTTGTCCTCGTGGACTATGAATTTCTTACTGAGGTAGTAAATGGCCCGTTCCTTCCTGCCAGTAAGATCATGCTGCCCCAGTACGCAGCCGAACGAATTCTCCAAAACCGTCAGATAAAGAATCAAGGGTCTACCCGGTTCGGGCGGAACTAGTACGGGTGGGTTGGACAGATACCCTTTGATTTGGTCAAATGCTTCTTGACATTCTGTCGTCCATTCTATCGCCGCGTCTTTCTTCAACAGACGGAATATGGGTTCGCAGGTTGCTGTAAGCTGAGCAATAAACCTACTGATGTAATTTAACCTTCCCAACAAACTCATTACCTCTGTTTTATTCTTTGGCGGGGGTAACTCCTGAATGGACTTGATTTTGGATGGGTCCAACTCAATGCCCCGTCGGCTGACGATGAATCCTAGCAACTTTCCCGATGGAACTCCGAATGCGCATTTGGCCGGATTGAGCTTGATGTCGTATCTTCGAAGTCTTTGAAAGAACTTCCGGAGGTCGGCAACATGGTCTTCTTGACGTCTGGATTTTATGATCACATCATCCACGTACACTTCAATCTCCTTGTGTATCATGTCATGGAATACCGTAGTCATCGCCCTCATGTATGTTGCCCCTGCGTTCTTCAAACCGAATGGCATCACCCGGTAGCAATAAGTCCCCTACGGTGTGATAAAAGCCGTCTTTTCTGCGTCCTCTTCATCCATCAAAATCTGATGATATCCCGCATAACAGTCCACAAAGGATCCGATTTCGCGTCCGGCGCAATTATCAATCAGGATATGGATATTGGGAAGTGGGAAATTATCCTTAGGACTCGCCTTGTTGAGATTGCGGTAGTCCACGCATACTCTGATTTTTCCGTCTTTCTTTGGCACCGGTACTACGTTAGCCAACCATTCAGGGTATCGAGTGACACGAATGATTTTCGCCTGCAACTGCTTGGTTACTTCCTCCTTAATCTTTACACTCATCTCCGTCTTGAATTTCCGCAGTTTTTGCTTGACGGGAGGACATGCCGGGTCAGTGGGTAATTCGTGAACCACTAGCTCAGTGCTGAGTCCTGGCGTGTCGTCGTACGACCATGCGAAAATGTCTTTAAACTCCATGAGTGTTTTGATCAACTCTTCTCTCAGATTGGGTTCAATATGGACACTTATTCGGGTTTCTTTGACGTCATCCGCATTCCCCAGATTAACGGCCTCGGTATCATTTAAATTTGGTTTGGGTTTTTCCTCGAAGTGACTTAATTCTTCACCGATTTCTTCTACGGCTTCATCATCGCCGTACTCTGACTCACTCTCGTCACTTCTTATTTCATGCGTTATTATTTCCAAACCCGATTGACTTTCTAGGCTGGGTTGATTAATCTTTAAGCACGCCATATCATTAAGATCAGTTGAAAGAAGGCTGTTCAGAAAAGTTAAAAAGAAGAAAAATAAACAAAATTAGACACGAAGGGAACCAAATTTCATTAATGGGAGTAGTACAAGGAAAAACAAACTTGCAAACTTAAATCAAAATGAACTAAAACAACTGGATTTTACTCCGGGGACAACCCCCAACACAAAATTTCGAAAGAAAACAATCCAAAACAAACTACCAAGACTCCTTCCGGACAGGGAGAAGAGTAGCCTTCCAATTATTCAGTTTTGCTTTTGGTCCCACAAACTGTATCTCGGCATGGCTGGATCCTTCACCATCCTCGAGCATACATACATCTGCGAATAGGTCCTCGAACTTCCTTAAGAACTCTTCGTCTGGCCTAATCATAGGACCGGGAATCTTTGTCGTCGGATGTCCTCTCACTCCAGACCTGACGAAAGATTGGGAAAGGCGTGGGACAGGCTTCGGGAGCACCCATGTCTTCTGCTTATTCTTCTTGGCTTGCTGGATGTCCTCTGATGTTGGCTTGAATCCCAAGCCGAAGGTTCCTATGTTTTCGACCACGGATACCGGTTGTATGATTCCTTGCAGAGATGCACCTAGACCTTTGCCGGGTATGAAACCATGTCTCAACATTTCATGAGCCACCATGACGTCTGCGGTAATTATTCTGTCATTGGGAATGCATTCCCCTTCTGGAACTCGGTTGGCGGATACCACATCGCAGATCTGGTATACCCATGGCCCAACATCTTCTTCTGTCTCAACAAAGGGGACGATGGTGCCTGGTTTTAGATCATTCTCTCCATGGACGACGATCTCCTGTTGGTCCCACTCAAACTTGACGAGTTGGTGTAAGCTGAATGGAACTGCTCTTGCGGCATGGATCCACGGTCGCCCTATCAGAAGGTTATATGACACCACCATGTCCAGCACCTGGAATTCCATGGTGAACTCCACTGGCCCAATTGTCAAGATTAACACTATGTCCCCAACCGATGCCTTGCCTCCTCCGTCAAACCCCGAACACATATGCTGTTCTTGCGTATCCTGCCGATGTTCCACTTTCAACTTGTCCAGTGTAGAGAGAGGACAAATATTGGCGCTGGACCCATTATCGACGAGGACTTTGGTAACCACCGACTCCTCACACTTTACCGTAAGATATAAAGCCTTGTTGTGCTCGGTGCCTTCCTCGGGCAACTCATCATCGGTGAAGGTGATCCGATTCGCTTCGAAGATCCTATTGGTGATCTTCTCCAAATGACTCACTGAGATTTTATCAGGTACGTGGGCCTCATTCAGAACTTTCATCAAAGCTTGCCGATGTTCTTCAGAATGTATCAGCAAGGATAGCAATGATATTTGCGCAGGAGTCTTCTTCAACTGCTCTAAGATAGAATAGTCATGCGGCTTCATCTTTTTCAGGAATTCTTCTGCCTCTTCATCAGTTACCGGCTTTTTCAATGTCGCCGGAGTGCTCTTCCTCAATTCCGCGGGGGCAAAACATCTTCCCGATCGGGTCAAACCTTGCGCTTTGCAAACTTCCTCTTTCACTTCCTTTCCTTTGTAGGTTGTTGTAATCCGAGCATAATTCCATGGAATAGCTCGGCTATCAGTTATTGGCAATTGTATTGCTGGCTTGATGATGAAAGGATCCATTCGAACGCCTGCTACCGTCAAGACGGGCTTGGTTGCTGCCCCTGGTACAACTATTTTTGCTTCCCTCGGCCTCACCGGTACTTCGTTCATACTTCCCTTTTCTGCTTCCGGCCCTCCTGGTAAGTCCTTCTTGCAAATGGATGGCTCATCAAGACTCGGCCCCTTTCTCATTCCTACCCCGCTAGACTTGATCATCATTACAGTCTGAGAGGCTTTCTCCTTTCCTTCTTCTACCCGTACCAACTCGATCATGTTGGTCTCATGATGAGTTGGAAGTGGGTTTTGGTTGATGTTGGGCTCTGTTGTAGTCTGGACCTCAATCCTGCGAGTGTCGATGAGCTCCTGGATGGCCGTTTTCAACCTCCAACACTTTTCTGTATCGTGTCCCGGACATCCCGAGCAGTAGGCACAATTTACTGAATGGTCTAGGTTCTTCGGAAGAGGGTTTGGTAGCTTAGCTTCAACCGGATTCAGCAACCCTACTTGCTTCAACCGGTGGAACAGACTGGTGTAAGACTCCCCCAAGGGAGTGAAAGTCTTTGGCCTTGGCGCCTTGTCGCCCTTGAATGCCTGGTTCGGACGAAAACTCGCGCCCGAGGGGTTTCTGTAATCTCTTGGGGGTGGATAATTGTTCTGCGGGTTTGGTGCACGCCACGGTGCATGGACGGGAGGTGCAGAATAGGACTATGCGTGGTGGACAGTAAAATGGGGATCAGGTGCGGGATAGTAATGTTGCGGGTGGTTATATGGATTATGGAAGTAATTTTGGTGGTGAGGCTGGGGCGGGCTATATTGGGGTGCAGGGCCTCTGTTTCTGAACCATGTCCCGGACTCGACTGCCGCGACTTCCTCTTTCCTCTTTTTCCCAAGTACTCCTCCAGTGCCACTTTGGATAGCCTGAGTGGTGGCTTTCAATGCTGAGTAGCTCATGATCTTGTTGGCCTTCAAACCTTCCTCGATCATAGCCCCCATTTTTATCACCTCGGTGAATGATTTGCCCACGGACGTTACCAGATGTCCGAAATAGGTTGGCTCTAGTGTCTGCAAGAAGTAATCCACCATCTCGCTCTCTCTCGTCGGCGGATCTACCCTGGCTGCCTGTTCCCTCCAGCGGAAACCAAATTCCCTGAAACTTTTAGCGGGCTTCTTCTCTAATTTTAGCAATGATAAGCGGTCGGGGATTATTTCAAGATTGTACTGGAACTGGCCGATAAAAGCTTGAGCCAAATCATCCCACGTAAACCATCTGCCGGGGTCCTGTCTAGTGTACCACTCCAGCGCAGATCCTCCCAGACTCTGACCGAAGTAAGCTATCAGAATCTCGTCCCGTCCTCCGGCTCCTCGCATTTTACTACAAAACCCTCGGAGGTGGGCTACAGGATCACCGTGCCCCTCGTATAGGTCAAACTTGGGCATTTTGAACCCGGTCGGTAATTGGACGTCGGGGAACGGGCACAGATCCTTGTAAGCGACACTGACCTGGTTACCCAAACCGTGCATGTTCCTGAAGGACTGCTCCAGGCTTTTAACTTTTCTGATAACTTCCTCATGTTCTGAACTTTGGAAGTACTTTTCCGGTTCTGCCGGATGGTTCAGGGGCCCTAAAAGTAGGCTCTGGAGGATAGTAAGAGTTGTCGTGGATCTGAACATGCGGCTCGCCGGCCGGCCTTTGCGGAGGAGCCGGTGGAGGTGCCACAAAAACAGGGGTGGCTGGAGGAGGATTTGGTTTGGCTGGTGGAATGTGGGTGGCATATGGGTTTTCCCCCTGAAAGTATGGATAGATCGGGGCGCTTGTCGAAGGATCGATGGGCGGATGTTCTGGAGCTGAGGCGAGAGTAGGGAGGTTTGGCGAGGACTGTCCCCTAGCCCAGGCTAGGTGCATCTCTGTTATCTGATGTCTCAACCGTTCTACCTCCTCTTTCATGATTTGCATCTCCGATTTCTCTTCCTCGAGACTTTTACCAGAACTGGACATACTTGCTGTAATTGGCCCTTTAGATCTAGTATGGTAATGGTGGCTGGCCAGTATATTCTGTCAAACCAACTGCTAAACTTTTCTGGAGATGCAACAAACTTGTTAGTTTACCGAGTTTAACAGATATGTTACAGCACGTTGGATGTAATGCACCTAACCAAATCACCCTTTCTACATGCACTCGTAACATGCGTCATTCCAGCTTTTCTCTTTTTTTTCTTTTTCTTTTTCTTCTTTTTCTTTTTTTTTTTTTTTCAACTATCCTTGAAAGCCTTATTGTTATTAACCTTCGTGTCTTTTCCTTTCTTTTTTAGTGGTGGTCGAATCTTATGTGGATTGCCTACGTATCACGTCCCCACGTGAATCAGACCGAGCGTAGTTCTGGTAACAAGATTGTGGCAAAATTCAGTAACTTTTATATCAAATAAAACCTTGCAGTTACAAAACACGTCTTACAACAATTAGCAAAATAAAAGAAATGCTTGACTCGGGAAAGTAAAGATAAAAATGCCAACTAGCTTGACCCGACATTTCAAAAATACATTTTTAATCAAAAATCTAATGCTCTAAAATTCCTGGGGGCCCGCGAGGCATCATTCGGCCTTGCCGCGGGCCTTGGTGTGAGGTCCTTGTGCAGTCCCCTTAACTCTCTCATGATCTGATGAACATAACCCATAACTGAAGCAAAAAGGTCGGTGCGAGGCATTTGTTCACAAGCTAAGCACTTCATGGTGACATAATGCCCGATTTCCCCAATTCGGTCTTTGATTATGTCCCTTTCTCTGAGTAGCTGTTCTATCTGTTGGTTTTTCGCCCCCAATCTTTGAGCGTTGTTGGTGACTTGGTCTAGGAGCATGTCTATTTGTTCTTGCAGTCGGGCCATCAAATTGTGGCAACGGTCGAGGTCTGTTCTAGCATCTCGGGCTTGCTTGAAAACCCGCTCCCTAAGGATAACATTTGCCTCCCTTAGACTAGTGATGGTCTCAGTGTAATCTTCCTCCACCCGTTGTAGGTGAAGTGCATGTTGATGTGCCTCCTTTCTCCAGCTAGCACGGATCCTCGTTGTTTGGGCCTTCGACTCGTCCAATTCTCTTTGGATATCGGTGACTTGGCTTCTCAAACCCTTTATCAATTTTTCGTCTGCCCGACTCCTCAACTGTCTGTCAGCATCCCTTTTCATTTGCTGGATTTGAGCTCTCAAGAAGTCATTTTCTTGTGCCAACTTCTTTTTGTCTCCTTCGTCGGCGGTAGCTTGCATGTTCTTCTCGAATTGAAGGTCCCGGACCTGCTGTTCTATCCTACCAATCTTCGTCCTGTACCCCTCCTCCTTTGCTAGCCAATTCCATTGTTCCTGTGAATCTTCCGTGAACTGTTGGACATGGGCTCTTTTAGAACATTTCCGACGAATCCGAAATCTTTTCCCGAACCACACATTGTACTTTGGGTCCACCTCTCCCTTAGCTAGTTCCCGGACCATGGTTTTAGGCTCAAGGAACCGACATTCATGCCACAACTTTCTAATCTTCTCTTCGGGGAATACGACTCCTGGGCTCAACTCAATGGCGTACTTCCTCAGGTCTTGATCGGTAGGAATAACCTGAAACCTTCCTAGTTGACGTAATACACGATGAGGAACATATGGTTGGACAATGCGGATCCCCATCAGAAGGATATAACACTCCTCGGCCGCCATATATATTACTTCAGTATCGGGTAACCACCCGAACGCCCATTCAATCTGATCGGCTTCTATTGAGCTCAGTCGTGCAAGCCATGCTTCGACGCCTTCAGGGAATACAGCACCCCTCATCCGTTCTTCGAAACCCCTGATACAGTTTTTTTCGATCAACCCGTGGTTCATGTATTGTGTCCGGTGATGGAGGTGTTCTTGCATCCACAATTGGAGTAACAGATTGCATCCTTGGAAGAAATTGCCCCCTTCTCGGCATACAGTCAAGGCTCGATAGATTTCGGACAAAACCAAAGGGACCACCATGCTGGTAGCCTTTTTGATTGCAACATCGGCTATTCCTACCAGACTTATCTCTATTTTCTTATCTTCGCGTGGACAAATCACAACCCCAAGAATGTCGTTATGAATGCTAGAATTCGTCTGGCCTCCCACTTGGTTCTATTCCCTGCGTGAGTTAGTCCAAGGTTTGACTCTTCAAAACCCAGAGGAGTGCCGTACCGTTGGTATAAGAATTGGAGATCGCAACATCCTCCTAATAAATCATCATTTTTCACCTTCCGACTAATGCTTAGCAAATCCAGAAACCCATGTGGAGACACCGGTCTTGGTGAGAGCAGGTATTGCCCTCTTAATTTCCCATTTAGCCCTGCATAGCCCGCAATCTCCTCTAGCGTGGGTGTCAGTTCAAAGTCGACAAAACGGAACACGTTGCGGGTCGGATCCCAAAAAGATATCAATGCCTCGATGATGTCTTTCCTTGGCTTGATATTCAACAGATTAACCAAACCTCCCAAAATTCTCTCCACTATCTTTTTGCTACTGTCTTCCAAATCGTTCCACCACGTATGGAGCTGCTGAGGGACCTCGCTAAAGATTGAAAATGACTTATTCTGATTCGTGCTCATCCTGCACATTTATTAAGGTGATTTAAATAATAAAAGCAACTTTGTTTTGCTAAATAATAAAAAAATCGGTTTTCAATCACGGCCTTTCAACGTCTCGGGGATGAAGATTTTTTAAGGCTGTGGGGGTAAATTGATCGAAATCAAAAATTGACCCAAAGGTGGCCGTTTATATGAAATTAGCCTTCCGGCGCCCCTTTCGGGAACATTCGGCTATTTTTGAAAACAGCGTCACCGACTTATTTAGTACAAAAGTTAGTTTTGATATTTTGGCTATTTTTCAAAAGGTGAAGTTGGACTTGATAGAGGTTGCCTACGTATCTCACATCCAATGAGAATCAAACCCACGTAGTTCGGTTTTAACGAAACAAACTACATTATTTATTTATTCATAAAAAGACGATGGCTATTTTTTTTTTTTTTTAATTTCTAATTTTCCTTATCTAAAGCCGGTCAGCATGCAAGTCTATAACAGATAAATGCGTAAGACAAACAGGATGCAGCAGGATAGTCTTTTCATTTCGGGTCACCTGTCCTAGACGGACCCAACCCCTGTGTTGAGTCCCCTAAGCCAAATGCAACATGATGCAAATAAACGTTCCTACTAGGGATCCGGCATGAAGCTTTGTTATTCTAGGTTCAAAAACTTGGGTTTATTGTTCTAGACCTGGCTTACCCGAGCGGACAGCTCGAGCCGAGGAGGAGGCAGCAACCCGGGAATACATAAGCTTCACCGGTTTTGCAACTTATCCAAACCTCATTCTAAAGTGGGAATTAGACACTATACAGAAAAGAAGTCACACGAAGTGCACCCTTCTTCATGATTTAGAAGACTCAGAGAGGAGATTGGTTCCGGCGCAATTTATATGTACAGTTCACAAAATATCAAAGCGGTAAAAACAATATTTAGCACATTAATACAAACATGCAATAAAAATCAGATAATAAATAAGCCAAATACGACAATTATTCCGAGCTCGGATTCTAAAGATATGACTCTCAAGACAACGTCCGGATTACTGTCACACCTCCTTTTTACCGCACCCGCGAGGGCGCAAGTGAGTTTTTCCAATTAAAGGACAACCAAAACGGGGTTCATTTATTGAGAGATTCGGAGTCGCCACTTGGGAGATTTATGGTGTCCCAAGTCACCGGTTTGAAACCCGAATTGAGGCAAGGTTTGACTCTATTTAATGGTCCGCGAATCAGAAATCCGGATAAGGAATTCTGTTAACCCGGGAGAAGGTATTAGGCATTCCCGAATTCCGTGGTTCTAGCACGGTCGCTCAACTGTCGTGTTCGGCTTATTTATCTGATTTTTTACGGTTATATACTTAGTGCAAATTAATATCCCTTTACCGCTTTTATTATTATTATGATTTACGAAAGAGAAAGTTGCCTAAAAAATATGTTTCGAATCACGTCACATGAAATGCACCCGGATCCTCGACACATTCTTATTCAACATTTTGGGATTTGGATTTGGGTTGCATGAAATGCACACCCGTATTTAAGAAGGTAGAATTATTAAACTACGCGCCTAGAGCGATTACTTATTTACACTTTTGAGAAGGCCATGATATTCGCTAAGAAAACGACACATCTCGAAATCTAAGTATTTTATATGTACATTTATGAGGGCCCCGCGATTTGTATAACTTGTTAGGCGAGGCACACCCCTAACTCAAATTTAAAGCGAACTACATCCTGCCATATTTATTTAGGAGTTTATTCCAAATTATTTAAAACATGTTACGAGCCACACTACATGAAATGCGCCTGTGGTTCCTGACACGCTTTATTTAACCTTGTTCAAAATTGGAGTCGGGTCACATGAAATGCACACCCGTTTTAAGAAAGTAAAAAAAAGTTAAACCCGCACTAAAAGTGACTAGCATATTACTGTTTTTGCGAAGGGCCATGAAATCAGTCACACGACTCATTCCAAAAATTCTAATCATTCGAATATGTATACCTTTATGAGGGCATCATGATTCATACTTTATTTAGCGGGCCTCGCCTTATTTGTTTAAAGTCAATCCTAACACGACTTATGGTTTTCTATTCACTCGGTCTTTAATAATAAACAAAGGTCCTTTAGAAACATATCATTCCCATTTACCACGAAATAAACCACAAAGTCATGTAGGACACTATGCTGGAGAATGAGGAGACAGTAACAGATGCATTGGCTATTGACTATACATTTCCACATGATAAAATTGGTCACTGCTACCCTATTCTCTCCTATTTAAAATCAACCAAGTGGTATCCAAGATCTAACAGTTGTAATCTAGTTTAACAGTGTAGACCTCATCGCGGTTCGAACTAAACATTAGTTTCATCTGATGAATATACAACATCATCCTTATTATGTACAAAAGGAAGTAAGAAAACTGAAAAAAAGGATTGCAACAGCATGGCTTTGAACAGCTTTCAATTCATTTCCATAAGCTTTAAGGTTTACAAAATGTGTACCTGGAATATGGAAGAAAAGAAGGAAGAATAAGCAGTGACAAAGGATGGCAGTCAGTCAGTAGAGCAACAGTAGCAGTGGACAAGCAACAACACAGAACAGCAACAATCAACAGATACCACATTCAGCAGTAACCAAAGTATCCCAGCAACAGACTCCAGAGATAGAAATCAAAGACCAAGGACTCCACCACTTCAAAGAGACCAACAGCCCAGATTTCCAAATCAAAACAGACCCCTATACTTATGAAATACCCTGGGGGACTTGTGCACCCAAATGTTGTTACACAACTGACTTCAAACAACAAGATAGCAACAGAAAACAGCCACCACAACAAACAGAAGCAACAGCAACAAACCAAACACCACCAATCTCGACAAACAACAGCAGCAAACAAGTAGCCTCTCTCACAAACTGAGTAACAGCAACAACAACAGTAGCCAAACCTCGATGGAACAGTAACACAGTGTCTATATGTGTGTGTATTTATGCCTCCCTTCTTCTTAATGTATGCCACTCTTTTTAAAGCAAAAAAAAAAGACAGACTTGTAAATTATCGAAAGAAGAAGAAAATTAAGATCAATGGAACAGTCCCCCCCCCCCTTACAGTTCCTCTCCTATTCTCTTTTATAGACAAAACTAAGAGCCAGGCCAGCCTGTTTATTCCCTGCACATGTGCACTGATTGTCCAGCTCTTAAGAGCACTTAACAGTGTAAAAAAAAACTTCTTGCCCTAATATTCTCTGCCCAACCCATCACTTAATGTCTAAATCTCATTTTTAATCCAAAAGCGTACTAGTAGCCTGTTTTTCTATTCAAAACCCCTTACCCTGCCAGATGGCTCCCATGTTACTTCTGTTTTCCAATTATACTAAACACACAGTGATAATCAGGCATATTAACAGTCCCTCAAACATGCTGGCCGTATTCATTTGAATTAACGCCAAACCATATAGTCCCAATTCAGCTATAACCAATTCGAATTCCTAATTCGAAACATTACAATTCAACTTCAATTCGACAGTAGTTCAAACATGGAGTTGATTGGTATTAACACTAATATCCTACTGTTCTAAACAAAACTTTATAACTATTCGACGATATTCGTTTAATCGATTATAACACCTAGAATCGATAACACACAATCAACTAGATAAGATTTCGATTCAACAGCATCTCGGATTCCACAGTATCTCGGCAGAAAACAAGGTAATGTAGGAACATGGTTCGACTTTGATAATCGAATCGCATACGCGCACTCAATCACAAATATCATCATACAATCGAACAGAAGCAAATCGATCGACCAAATAAAAGGGTCTATTGGAGATGAAGAATGAAAATTTGAAATACCCAAGCATTGATTTTAAACAACCAATACAAGAATAAATAAAAAAAGAAGAAGAAACAATACCTTAAGATAAGGAAATCGGCACCTAACGGGCTTGAGCCAATCTTGGGTTTTGACTCGAATTTGCACTTTTTGAAGTCGAACGGACCTTAATCGAAGTATTTCCAACCGAAAATACTCCGACTAAGGTCTATTAGACCCCAAATCCCTAATTAATTGGACAAATTTTACCAATTGAATTTTAGGGTTCTTGACCGGTTTTTTGATCTAATATTCGAAAGGCTTGGTTGAGATTCGAATAAAACGGTTTGTAGTTTTAGGTAGAGGGGAAGGAGGGGAACTCGTGGTGTTGTTTTGGTGGCCGGCGGCGTTGTTGCCGCCGGGTTTTCGTCGATGGGGTGGGGTGGCGGCTAGGGTTGCTCTTAGGGAGACGATATTGAAGGGTCGTTTGGTGAGAAATGAATGAGAAACATAGGTTTTGGGGGGTCTTTAGTTGGGTTAAGTGTGGGACTTAATCTCGACCGTTGGATCATGATGATCAACGGTCCAGATTAATTCTGAGGCAAACAAATGGGACGGGGGACCGGGCATTATTGGACTGGGTTTTGATTTTGGGCTTGCTTGATTTAATTGGATTTGGCCCAATCCTTTTCTTCTTTGTTTATTGATTTTAGCTCCTAATTAAAACAAAAAAAAATGCTAATTACACTACAAAAATCAAATAAACATTACAAAAGTATTAATTAAGTTACACTAATAATTATCACACTCGATTTAAACATCAATTAAAATAAATCACACCATTTTGATATTAAACACTAAAAAATGCAAAAAATACATGTTTTTTTTTGTAATTTTCTATTTTTGTAAAATACTTGATTACTTTTAATGAATCATAAATAAAAATGTGACGTATTTTTGTATTTTTCATTAATTAAACAAATAAACATGGACACACAAATGCAAACAATAAGAAAAATAACATAAAGTCCACAAATATTGCAAACAACGCAAAACTCTTTTATTTTGAATTTTTTTGGGATTTTTCAAGGTTCATCAGAGCTTCTTTCTCCTTAGTCACTAGACTATCATCATATCTAGCTACTAGTGTAGCTGGGATGCAATGTAATTCTTCTCTTGCCTTCTCAATTTTCAATGATGTGGCTTGACATTTTCTTTGATTCAGTTGTCTTAGGACTGGTCTCAGAGCCTTTATCTTGTTCCACACATTTTGCATAGGATCTTTAGCAAGTTGTTTCTTCCCGTTGGTATTAGTTAGCTCCAAGAATTGTGCATGATCACTCCATATGTTGAAGAATCTGAATGGAAATCTGATACAATGGTTCACGGTCTTCAATGTCAATAACATTGGGGCATGATCTGAAATGATAGGGAGGTCATATTCTAAGACAATATATCCCCACATCATCATCCAATCACAGTTATCAAATGCTCTATCAATTTTGCTACAAACTCAATCAGATCCTTGTTGCTTGTTTGACTATGTGAACAAAATTCACCATTTTATTGTAATTCACTTAGTAGAGTAGTAGTAATACAATCTGAGAAATATTTCACTTTATTAAAACTTACAGGGTGACAACTCATTCTATCAGTAGTCGACAATATTGTATTTAAGCCACCACACACTAGCCATGAGCGGTTAGTATTATATGAGATATTTTGAATAGTGTCCCATAGAGATCTCCTTTCCTCAACAGTATTGAATCTATAAACAACAGTCAGGACATATTAAAAGTTAGAGGAGAAATCTCTAATCTCTAACTTTACAATGTATTAATTGAGCTTACATTTTTAGCACTATTACATTGTAAGTCCCTTGATCCCACATCAAACAAATTATTCCATCAGTAATAAAGGAGTAGTTATTAAGAACACTCAATTAAGAAAAGGTCTTAGCAATTTGTGGGCATATATGTTGCTTAACTCTGGTTTCCAACAACCCCATTAATTTGATATTTTTTTATCTTATATAGTTATTTAACTCTCTCTGTTTATATACTTTATTTAAATCTCTAATGTTCCATATAAGCCAAGTCATTGAGAAGTTGTTTTACCTCCTAAGTCAAGAGGTTTTGCATGTCTGGTTCTCTGATCCTCTATTTGCAAATTCATAATCTTCATAGTCTTAGATTTGCTAGCCATAACAACACCCGATTGCAGGTAGTTGATCAAGTTCAATTCCGGGCTTGGTAGTTGCTCCTTGCCTTTAGAGGCATTCCTCAGTGTTCCATCTGGACTTACTACTTGAATTTGTGAATCAACCTCTTGTTGTTAATGTTTGCCTTCACTAGCTACTCTAGGTTGAGCTACCTCAAGATGATCTAACTGTTGTTTGTCCACAGTTTGGCTAGTCGATGGTACTTCTTTGGGCTTTCATCCCTAAACTGCCTTTTTTCGTTCTTCTCTTCTCTTGTTATGTATTTGCCTCTTCTATCAAGTGTTGTTTAGGTTTCTTCAGAGAGGATACACGTCCAATAGTTAAGCATTGAGAACAAAATTGAGGCTTCCATTCAAATTCCATCTCCTGCTAAAATTTTGTCCATTTGGTTCCATAACTGTAATTTTGTCAGGTAGTGATTTGGATACTTTCAATTCAATTAGTATTCTCGCATATGAGATCCTTATTTGCTTAGTTATACACTCATCAGCAAACAAATGTTTCTCAAATGCACTAGCAATTCTTCCCAAGGAACCACATCCCCTGCAACTCATAGGCAATTTTGTGAACTTAACCCACAGTGGTATCTCAATCATAAACTCCTGGCTGAAATCAAAAGCAGGAGTCCATGGTTTCAAAATAATTGGTCGATTTTGAATAGCGTAAGGGCCAGAGAATAGTATCTTATTCATATCTTTAACATCTTGGAATCGAACCACATAACAACCTTCTTCATAAAGATATAAATTCGGTGTAGCTATGTTATTCCACATCTGGGATATGTACCTATGCATGATGGAGTACAGTCGTGTTTCCATAATATAGACAGTAAGGGCATTCTTCCACTTTTTTGCTTCCTTGTCTACCTCAGTATTTCTAGTTGTGCGATACTATCTCCATTAACAATCTGAGGGGGAAAATAAGTTAAAGTCATACCATTTTCTGCAGCACCATTTCCAGCAAATAACGAGTTCCATTTAAGTTTATTCATAATTGCTCTTGCTCTGTAGGAATTAAACGTATTAATTGGGCTGGGCTGACCCGTTTTCAGCCCGCTTTAACCCGAGTCAGCCTGCTTCAACCCGTTACTGTAGCATTTAGGGCGGGCTGGGACGGGTTGGTAGGGGGGCCAGGTTTTGGACGAATACATTTAGCTTAACGGTGCACCGAACCCGCTTAACCCGACATCCCTTAACGGGTTGTACACGGGTTGCAGCCCGGTTACCGTTAAAATACTTTTTAAAAAAATAATTGGACCGTTCCTAACGGTCAAATTAAGAAATGACCGTTGGAAAATGGCCAAATTTTGTAAAAATGCCCATTTCATCCCCCACCATTAAAAATATAGCCTTCTCACCCCTATTAATTGATTTTTTTTTTATTTTTAATCTTTTAAAATCTATAAATAGCCCCCCTTCTTCTTCATTTTTCTCAAAATTCACTCTCATATTACTCTAATTCTCTTTTGATATTATTGTTCTTAAATTCTCAATTCAAGAATTCATGTTAAATCATGCCCCGTATTTCTAGAGTGTGCTCATATGTTTGGGAACACTTTGAGGTGTTAGAAGAAAATGAAGAAGCTCGAAAATTAAAGTGCAAAAAATGTGGTGTAGTCTTAAATCATCGTCCAAAGTGTGGCACTACCTCTTTAAGGAGGCATATCAAGAGTTGTCTTAAGCATACTCCATAAGTTCGAGTAACATACACAAAATAGAAAGATACACTATTATATGTTTAATTTGAACTTGAACATTTGAGAATATCCTGATTGATCAAAAACTATATTCCATTATCAGGAACCTTGATATCGTCGCAGAACTATTAACTAAAACAAGTAAGTATTCTAAAAACATCAAAAGTGTACGGCAGAAGTAAGCTACCCAAGTGCGAAAATCACTCTCTCAATTCTATGAACTAACATGTTGTTATTTCATTATGACACACCATATTCCATTAGAAGTTAATATACCAAACTGAAGTTGGGAACTTTTTTATTAGAATTGTTCGTTCACATTTGCCTTAAGCAAAAAAAGAACAAAAGAATCACATGGCTGGAAAACTTGAGGATGAAGAAAGCTTAAGAAATAAGCCTATTATGTATCAACGTCTATGATTATAGTAGCTAGTAATTAATAACGTTAGAACAAACTTTTTCTACTTATGTGAAAAAAAGACACATTCTACACATGGTAGCGTAAATGAAGAATATGCTACTTAAATAGAATAAGAATTGCCCTTAGAGTAAGGACAATCTATTTTCGAACAATTTTCAGAAGATAAATTTTTAAAGTAAGGTACTCATATAAAATTTTAAAGTAAGGTACTCATAATTGGCTATGTTTTGCTTTGGAGGAATTTACAGTTAATACATCAACAAAAGATAAATTCCTTCAATGGAAAACACAATCCAAAAGATAAATTTTACAAATTCCTCCAAAGATAAATTTTGTAATGTAGTTTGATTAAATTATTTCTTAGTAGATCAATATAATTGACTTATTAACTCATTTAAAGTATGTTTGACCAAGTTTCTCGGAAGCCAAAAGTACTTTGTTCTCCAAAAAGAGTACTTTTTAAAAAATTTGAGTTGTTTGGCCAATACAAAAAAAATACTTTTTGCTAGCAACAAAAGCACTTTTCTAGTTTTGTGAAGAAGCATAAAATTCTAGCTTCTCCCAAAAAAACAGAAGCAGAAGTAGAAAATTAATTTATTTAAGACAAAATTATCCTCACCATAAATTTAAATTTTCCAAATTATCGCTTACTAATCTAAGTTTTTTCTTTTCATTTGTTTCAAGTTTTTACCATCCTATTATATTTAAAGATATCATATATATGAATCATATTGTAACTTTTCAAAAAATTTATTGACTTTTCTTGTTTTTGATCTTTTCTTTGTGTAAAGTCTTCTAAATTATCTTCTTCTTTTTTCTCACTAAAGCATATTATCTACATCTTCTTTGGATTATCAATTCTCTTCCTACAAATAATTATTTATAATTTTTTCTATTATATTAGTTCCTGCATCTTTAAAATATCAAATCTGATTTGTGAAAATGACCTACATATATGTAATAAATTTACAATTGCATTGCGTAATCTATCTATATATTATTAAAAGAAGAAGAAAATGCATCTATATTTATTCAAGTGGCAGCCTCACAATAGGCTTTAGGACAAAGTTAGTATAGTTAGGTAATAATTAGTTTCTTTTTAAATTTTACTTTTTTAAAAATAAATAAATTATACATTATGTGTTGTTAATAATTAGTTACTCTTTTTAAATTAGAATTTAAATATACTTAATTTCTTTTATGTTTTTTTTATATATTTAAAATTATTTTTATTTTACGTTCAATGCCATGTTTCAAATTGGACACTCAAAATTATCTAGTTACAACTATCATGGCTATACATAATTTCATCCGATAATATTCTTTTACCAATTAAGAATCCACTATTATGCCAATGAAGACATTACTGTAGAGATTGATGAAGGAGATCAGCCTTCTGATATTCCTTTAGAAATGCGAGGCAAGTCTTCTACTAATATAGAAGCTTTGTGTATAAAGTAGATATGAAATTGTTGAGAAGTATTATCATGTGTGAGTGACTTTTCTTATTATTTTACGATGGATTATCAATATATAGTAATTTGTAGATAGACTATAATTTATATTGAACGATGTTATTTTAATGATTCAAATCATCATATAAAAATAAGTAATTATACTAGATAATATCATATACTTCAGTATAACTATATATAAAAAATTGATTTAAATCTTTAATATATTTTTTTA
The DNA here is from genome assembly GCA_032618575.1 of Nicotiana noctiflora. Lineage (NCBI taxonomy): Eukaryota > Viridiplantae > Streptophyta > Magnoliopsida > Solanales > Solanaceae > Nicotiana > Nicotiana noctiflora. The sequence continues at coordinate 61,115 of JASVEL010003981.1, forward strand.
CTCTATATTTTATATTTTAATTATATAAAATAAAAAATAATAAAAGTTTCTTACGAGAAATATTTAAGTTCATTTATGTTTAAAGAATTATACAACCTTGGTACTATCTTTTTTGGTAATTTGACAATCAAAAGCACTTATGAAATAATTGGCCAAACACAAATTATTTATCAAATGTTCCAAAAAATACTTCTTAAATGAATTGGCCAAACACAAACAGGTTTTTTTTTTCAAAGTACTTTTAAAGAAAATACTTATTAAAAAAATATGTTTCAAAATAAGCAAAATTTGACAAATCGGCCAAACGGGCTCTTAGGGTGTGTTTGGTATGAAGGAAAACATTTTCTGGAAAATATTTTCCAATTTTCCCATGTTTGGTTGGCTTAAATGTTTTGGAAAATATTTCCTTATCAATTCATTTTCCTCCAATTGGAGGAAAATGTTTTCCTTATCAAAAGAACGAAAAACATTTTCCAAAGCTCCTTCTCAACCTTTATCACCCTCACCAATCCACCACACTCCCTCTCCAAAAAAAGTTTTTTTAATTAATTTCAATTTTTTCATCCACCCTACTAGCCCTCCACCACCACCCACTGAAAAAAAAAATTTACCTTAAATTATTATTATTTTTTTTTGCAATTTCAAATTTTTGTTTTTTCATTTTTCTGCACCACGCAGCCCCCACCCCTACCCCTACCCCTTCCCCCCAATCCCACCCTCTGCCTCCTAAAATTAAAATATATTTTTCAGTTTTTAATTTTATTATTTATCGATTTAAAGAAACAAAATTTTACAAGTTCCAAAATTATGAGTTTGGAGGTTTATGTGTTTGGAAGTTTACGGGTCTAAAAATTATAAAGTTTACGGGTTCGAAAATATGCGGTTTTTGCGTTAAAAAGTAAAGCATCACCACTAGTTCCTTTAGATTGTGTCAATTTTTAAAGACTTAGGGAAGGAGTGGGGAATGGGTGGGGAGGTGGGAGGGGAGGGGTGAGGAGAGTTGCATAAAAAATATTTTTCTAAAAAAATTATTTTCTACTCTCTAACCAAACAATAGAAAATATTTTCCGCAAAATATTTTCCACTTACCAACCAAACAAAAGAAAATAAGAAAACCTCTCATTTTCCATGAAAATATTTTCTAGGAAAATATTTTCCATGGAAAACATTTTCCTTCGTACCAAACACACCCTTAATATAGGCGAACTTTCAATGGAATGCGTTATGAATATTTATTTATTAACTCAATTTATTGTAACTCATTCGACTCATCAATGCATTCATCGGACACTCTAAAATTTCTACACCTGCCAATAAAATTGCTTGAAGTTGTTCATCTTGCTTCATTTATTTATGAGAATTTTTCACAAAACACATTCTTTAAGATTTAATTACCAATAAATAGAAACTTTTTCCTATATTACGTGGTATAGATATGTTTTACGATAATTGATGATGTATATAGTGTATTAAACATATTGTATTCAATAATACAACATGAAATGACGTCGCACAAACAGGGATTCCAGTAAAACAGGATCTGTATCTAGGTGTATTAATTTTTTTTAGCAGAAAAAATATAATGTATCTGCGCAATTCATGGGACGGTGAAGAAGATAAAAATGGAAGGAAATCAAAACAAATTTGATTTCCCTAATTTTAGTTAACTAACTTAAAGATACAATATTTGCATACAAAAATTAGAAAAATACACTATAATACATTTGAATACAAATTAGTTCATCCGATTGATAAAGTTGAATTAAATTGATATTTGATGAATACAGCTCATTCGATCGTTTAATGAAGTTGAATACAAGTTATGAATACAAGTTAATTCACTGTAGCTGAATACATATGAAGTCAAAGAACCATACATCTGAATACAACAGTATACATCTGAAAATGGCGTGAGGATTTGGTGTGAAAATTGCGAAAATATATTTTGTTAATGGCGGAGAAGGGTTAGAAGGTGTATAATAAATAAAGAAACCAAAAAATTGTATCAAAAGGGTAGAAGAAAATTTACCATGAAGGGAAGTGATAATGGTGGAGGAACAAGAGTCGACAATGGCGGAGGAACACGTTCAAAACTGTTATATTTGGATGAGAGAAAAGTACAAAAACGTGGGTTAGTGGGAGAGAAAGGTATACTGTATGTGAAAAAGAGAGAGAAAGTATTTGGGGAGAATTTTACGGTAAGCATGTGAGAGAAATTAAAAAAAAAAAGAGAGAAATATCTTTTTTGGCATATATGGTACCTTAAATTTAGGATATAACCATAAATAAATATTTTGCTATTTTGGATAAAGGGTTTCTATATAATGTAATATTTTTAAATGGTATTTATTATTGATAAATAAGATAGTAAAATTTTATATAGGGGGTAAAATTTCCTTTATTTATTTACTTTTCTGTTCAACTCAAACTAATGATATCTAGTAGCATTTCTATATCACCTAGGCGTTAATTTGGTATCTACTTGCATTACTATATTAAATCTAATAGCTTTATGGATTTCAAATCCATATTAAGCTGGATCTAAGTTATTGATGACTTTTGACGAATTATAATATAGGGCTATAGCCTGTCTCTAATTAGTGTGTTGACTTATATATAGTATATTGACTTTTTTGTCGAATTTATTTCAAAAAAGTCGGATTAAATTTTTGCGTACATCTATTCAAGCATGTATGTCAAAGTTGACTACAAGTTTGGGTCGCTATTTGTTACTCTTTGACGAAATGTTGAAAGTTTACTCGACTACTAAATGACAAATGATAAACTGAATGAAATATATTACTCCTATTATTAGTTCATATAGAAGATAAATGAGTAGTATTTTTTAATGTTTATTCAAATCTTTTTTAATCAAATCAATTTTAACTGTAGAAAAGTTAAACATGTACAGAAATAAGCAAAGAGCTTCATTTCTGTCTGATTTTTTCGTTTAATGGCATATCCAAAGGCTCAAACGTACGAGATTTCTTCAATAACGCAACCGAACAATGAGGAATTCATCTTCCACCCCTTAAAATTTATGTAATGTTACAACAAAAATTAATACTTTCTCCGTTTTAATTTATGTGAACCTATTTGACTAAGCACGGAATTTAAGGGGAAAAAAAAGACTTTTGATCTTGTGGTGTAAAATGAGGCACCTTTATTTTGTGTGGCTATAAATTATTGCATTAAAGCAAATTGTTTTTAAATAAGAAAAGAAGTCATTCTTTTTGGTACGGACTAAAAAGTAAATAGGTTCACATAAATTAAAACGGAGGGAGAACTATTTATTTGAATCAGCCTGCCTTGCTGGCTGTCGCCTGTCAGTAACGCACCCTTAAGTTCACGTAAGTCTAATTGCTGTAAGGTTGAGAACTGAGAATAAGTAATAATATCATAACAATTCTCGTCACCTCAGACCGTCAGAGCAAAAAATTAACTATTTAAGCACAACATTAGACTACCTATGGTAGCAAAGTTCACATAACCATATTCTAATAGATCAAACAATAGATCAGACAATATTAGGAAGAAAATCAAAAATAACCAGATTTACAAGTAGTCATTCAAAAATAATCATAGTTTTAGAAGTAATTGAAATTAGTGATCATTTTTCATGTAAAGATAAATCTGAACGAAAACACTGTTCAAAATCCGAAAATATATTCTAGTATAAGATACTAGAATTCCAGCATAATATACTGGAGTTGGAGTTCCAGCATAAGTATACTATATTGGAGTTCCAGTATATTATACTGGAACTGTAATATAATATACTGGAATTCTAGTATAATATATTAGTCCAACACAACATACTGGAGATTGGAACACCGATGTTCCAATCTCCACGTGTTGGAGTTTCAACATAATATAATGGAAGTTCATACACAATGCTCCAATCTCCAGTATGTTATGCTAGAACTTTCCGCGTGTTTGAGTTCCAGCATAATATAATGAAAGTTCATACACAGTTGCACCGATCTCCAGTATATTATGTTGGAACTATCTATGTTGCAGCAAAATACTGGCTATTTTTCAATGACGTCACAAATGCTGGCTATTTTTGAATGAGCGATTCGAAAACTGGCTATCCCGTGCTATTTTTACACAATACTATCATCCAATAAAAGGAAAGGAGGTGCTAAAGTTCACATGAAAGTACCCCAATGACCTTGAAAATGGATGGTCTTGAGTTTTTGACCATTGCTTGCTCCGTGATTAAACTTTAAGGTCAAAAGTCAAAAGTATTGCCCATGAAGCAAACGATGAGCAATACCTATTAAACTTAAAGTTTTGCTCATGAGACAAGTGGAGTCAAAAAATGAAGGTCACACATTTTTGAGGCCGTTCTTGTAAATCACCGATCAGAACTCATTCGTCAACATATTATGTTACTAAAAATTTGACGTAGGGTTTCATTTTGAACAAATAGTTTCTAGAATCTATATATATATATATATATATATATATATATATATATATATATATATATATATATATAAAGGAGGGAATTGAAGAGATGACTTGGCACCTCTCTTAGACTAGGATTCTTATTTATCCTTTTTCTCAAATTTTTGCTATTTTCTTTTGTTTCTGATTAAGTAAATTAGCGCAATTACAGTTTTAAAGGATGCATAACGGTTGCAACAATTAATAAACGTAACTGCTATTGTATTATTTATGTTCTCCTAATCTAATACTCTCTCCGGTCCAAAATAAGTGATTTTTTTGGTCTTTTTTATGGTCCAAAATAAGTAATTTTTTCGGATTTCAAGAATGACTTAATGATGTTTTTCCTACATTGTCATTGGAGTAAATAGTATTGGAATATGTGTTAGGAGTGTTTATGTGAGATAGTAAGGTTAAAATGGTCAATTCTATTGCTAATTAATGCTAAAAGGTGACTTTCTTAATATGTGTGAGAATATCCAAAAAATCACTTATTTTGGACCGGAGGGAGTAATTAAAAACTCACCAATTGTGTTCTTCTAAAAACGGCTGCAACAGTTGCAATTTAAAGGATTTGTAAAGATTGCAACAATTAATAAGAGTAACTCCTACTTTCAAAGGACACACACCAGTGAATAAAATCCAACTCATAAAACTTTATATTGTGTACTCTCAAACAAAATTTAAAGTAGGTAATGGGAAGGTTAGGAAGGTCTATAAGGCTCTATTGAATATCGACATTCTCTTTTCCTCCCTAAAATAAAAATGTGATTTTTTAATTTAATGGATTGTTCTTTTGATTCATTAGATTGGATACGGAGATGCCAATTTTTGTTTAACATACCTTTGTTTCCTTAAATGGGAATAGTATATGATATTTGATATTATTCTGTTTTGTTTGCTATTTGAACTTTGCATACATGTGTTTTTGTAAATGTGACTATATTTGATATTTGATGCTTTCAATAATACCTTAGAACACCATATATAACTTTTTCAGTTTTTTGTATTCTCAGTTTATGGCGGTGAGAAGAAGAACTACAACATATTTCTTGAGAAGCACATTTACCAAGGAGAATAAGAAGCCTCCCTGGCTCGTACACATGGTCAAATCTAAGAGCTTTGGCGGGGGTTGAAATTATTGAGAGTGAAAATTTTATTTATCTACTACAGGTGCATGGTTTTTCTTTTATATATAAATATTAAATTCTTGGTCTCTTTGATTGCACATGTTGTTAGTGCTGTTGAAAAATAAAAACATACATTACATTTTCTTCATTAAATTTACATAAAAAGTACGGCAACCATTTTAAAATGTAAGAACGTTGTATAGCAAGACAAAGAAAATAAGTCTGTTAATTTACAGAAAATCTGGAAGAATGAAGTACTTTGGTCGATCAAATGGAAAGAGCAGCGAAGCGCCAATTTGCAAAAAGAAAAAAAGATAAAGGAAAAGAAAATGGGGAGAAAGAAAAGAAGAAAAATAAGGAAAGAAAACAAGGGAAAAACGAAAATGTACCGTAATAAAATTTCTCCTCCACAACTTCTCTATCTTTTTTTCACCACTAGCAGTTCCCTTAAAAAATTCTTCAGTCAATGTTTATTCTTTATATTCACCAATGTCATCTTCTTTTTAATTACTCACAATTTTATCACCTTTTTCACTTTTATTAAACCAATCCACATAGCTTGGAGCCTTGGACATAAGGCAATTCATCAAAGCCAATACAGGCGATGCTTAATTTTCATAGAAGAAGTCTATTTGTTCATTTGAATTTTTATTTGTATTCTTTAACTGTTTGACATTGTGTATTTTTTGGCGTAAAAAAGACCACTAATTCGTAAGTACTAGATATTACGATGACAGAGATATTTAAGATTTAAATTTTAAGGTTCATCATTTAAGATTCTTATTTCTTAGTAATTAATGAATCCATTATATTTTAAAAGTTATGAATTAAGACCCACTATATGTTTTTAATTTCAATAATTTGTTACACTAAATTTATACTATGTATAAAAAACATTAAGTTCAAATGAACCCAGTACTATTACACTACGTACGCCTTTGATGAGCGAGTCAACAATGAAGAATTTTTTAATGTTTTCATGCTAGATAAAATATGTTGAGACTCCACAATATCAGTAGGTCAACTTTTTTTGGAATATTTTCTGTAATTTATATTTGAGTTTGTATTTTCATATTTGACAATCTTTTCTGAAAAATAAATGGTTAGGAATAAAGGAAAAAAATAAGAAGAAAAGATTTTTTTTTAAAGGAAAGGTAAAAGATGAGAAATAGGTATAGCATCACATGTATACGTTTACGTTATTAAAAAAAAGGATCAACTATCTGACAATAAAACCCGAATAAAAAAAAACTGAAAAAAATATAAAATCTTATGTTAATATAAAATTGATTTATAAAACTTGAACTCTAATACATTTAGATTTTATGACTAATATAATTTCAATATACAGGAATTAAAATAATTATTTAATTTTTTTAATTAATTGCGCGAAGCGCGAGTAAATTCACTAGTAGGAATATATCGAAGGTACTCACAGAATTAAAGCACCTTTGTATTTATTCTATATATTAGGAACAGACTAGCACTGAATGCCGTGTTTCAAGTACTTTTGACAGGGAAACTATAGAGTCGAATAATCATATATTCATATTGGAGTGTCCTGCCCAACTTGCATTTACTTTGATTTGAGATATTCTGCCCGTGACCATCCCTTGGACTCTAGTCAATGCGCGTTTGGCACACAAATTTTGTCATTTTTGTTGTAAGATTATCATCTTTCTTTTCTTATTTCCCTCTTTTGGTTTGTTTATGAGAATAAATATTCTCTTTATTTATGACTTCTCAGTACCTAACCTTTAAACACTTATGAAAATAAATAAATTACCTTACCATTGAAACCTACAAAAAACCAATAGTTATAGCCTATTGGCACCTCACAATTCTCTCCAGCTTGTCCTTTCCAGGAACAGAATAAACTGAAGTCAACTTCCAGCACATTTCTGCCCCATGTTCCACTTGTAGAAAAAAAGTTGACTTAATGTAATGTGAATGCACATTTTGAGTTTACTATTTATTTGGTGGTCAGGAAGCTTGATATTTTTAATATACTCCTAGGTTTTGAGTAGGTGTAGTTCTTTGCTTTCTTTTCCTGTGTGGGGGCAGAGGCAACTTGTTCTCTAACATGGGACATCCCAGATTAGAGGCCTACTTGGGATTTTGTTACAGATTCATAGAATACAAGTCATTTTCCTTAGTTTTGACGACTAATTGACTTCTATTGAAAGCAGTAAATAAAGATTCTAGAAGTGTATAAAGTCTTCAGTTTCTGCTCAAGTTTTTTCATTGAGTTTTTGAACCAACAATGTCAAAAATAGTTGTATATGCATTAGCCATATTTTCCTATACCTTTTTCATACCTTTGTCATATGGCCAAACTCCAAGCTTGGAAGTTGAAGTTGCTGCTTTGAAAGCTTTCAAGAACTCAATCTCTGATGATCCTTTTGGTGCACTTGTGGATTGGACTGATGCAAATCACCATTGCAACTGGTCTGGAATTATATGCGATCCTTCTTCAAACCATGTCATCAACATTACGCTGTTTGAGACGCAACTCAAAGGTGGAATCTCTCCGTTTTTGGGAAACCTCTCCAAACTCCAGGTTCTTGATCTAACTTTGAATTCATTTACTGGAAATATTCCACCTCAACTGGGGCATTGCACAGAGCTGGTTCAGCTCATTCTTTATCAAAATTCTCTTTCTGGTGAAATTCCTGCTGAACTTGGAAACCTCAAAAACCTGCAGTTAATAGATTTTGGAAATAACTTTCTGAATGGGAGTATACCTGACAGTATATGCAATTGCACTGAATTGTTGTTAGTAAGCCTCATCAACAACAGTTTCACAGGCAAATTACCGTCTGATATTGGTAATTTGGCTAATCTTCAGTTGTTTGTAGCTTATGAAAACAATTTCACTGGTTCTATTCCTACCTCCATTAGAAAGTTAACAGCTTTGCAAACCCTTGACCTGAGCGAGAACCAATTGTCTGGGCCTATACCACCAGAAATTGGCAACTTGTCAAGTTTAGAAATTCTTCAGTTGCATCTCAACTTTCTTTCTGGTAAAATTCCATCTGAACTTGGCCTCTGTACCAATCTTGTTACCTTGAACATGTATACCAATCAATTCACCGGAAGCATACCTCCTGAGCTTGGAAATTTAGAAAACTTGCAAACGCTCAGATTGTATAACAATCAGTTGAACTCCAGTATACCAGCCTCATTGTTCCACCTGAAGTCATTAGCTCATTTAGGACTCTCACAGAATGAGCTAACTGGTCAAATTCCTCACGATTTAGGATCTTCGACGTCACTACAAGTGCTTACCCTCCACTCAAATAGCTTGTCTGGGGAGATTCCATCAACTATAACAAAACTGACAAACTTGACATATTTGTCTTTAAGCTTCAATTTATTGACTGGATCACTTCCATCAGAATTTGGGTTGCTCTATAATCTGAAGAATCTAACTGCAAATGACAACCTCCTAGAGGGATCTATTCCATCTAGCATAACAAATTGTTCACAGCTTCTAGTTTTGACCCTCTCTTATAATAGAATAACGGGGGAAATACCCAATGGGTTGGGGCAGTTGTCCAATCTTACATTTTTGTCTTTGGGAGCAAACAAAATGGTGGGGGAGATTCCTGACGATTTCTTCAACTGCTCAATGCTTGAAGTTCTAGATCTGAGTGGTAACAATTTCAGCGGGAAACTCAAACCGATGATTGGCAGACTTTCTAAACTTCGAGTTCTAAGAGCCCGTACTAATTCCTTTATCGGGCCAATCCCACCAGAGATTGGTAAACTGAGTCAACTGATGGATTTAGTGCTTCACGAAAACAGTTTCTCAGGTATGATACCACCAGAAATTTCAATGCTTTCGGACCTCCAGGGTCTTTCGTTGTCTGACAACAAGCTGGAAGGTAAACTTCCGGTGCAACTTTTTGAGCTTAAAAAACTTTATGAACTCCGGCTGCAGAACAATAATTTCTTCGGTCCAATACCTCACCAGATATCCAAACTGGAGTTACTCTCCTTGCTGGATCTGAGTGGAAATAAGCTTAATGGTACAATCCCAGAGAGCATGGCGAGCCTCCGCAGACTGATGACCTTAGATCTTTCACACAACCTTCTTACCGGATCTCTTCCTCGAGCAGTACTCGCCAGCATGAGAAGTATGCAGTTTTACTTGAATATTTCCAGCAACTTTTTGGACGGAACGATCCCAGATGAGATTGGCGTGTTAGAAATGGTTCAAGAGATTGATATGTCAAACAACAATCTATCAGGCAGCATACCCAGATCCTTTGGACGATGCAAAAACTTATTCTCACTGGACCTATCAGGAAACATGCTCTCTGGTCCTGCTCCGGGTGCAATTCTCACCAAATTAAGTGAGCTTGTGTTTTTGAATCTCTCAAGGAATAGATTAGAAAGCGAACTTCCTGAAATGGCAGGATTGCCACATCTTCGCTCTGTTGATCTTTCACATAACAAGTTCAAGGGAATCATTCCAGAGAGATTTGCCAGTATGCCTGCATTGAAATATCTCAACCTTTCTTTCAACCAACTTGAAGGTCACATTCCAAAAGGGGGTGTATTCAACAATATAAAGTTGGTAGATTTAATGGGAAATCCATCTCTATGTGGAACTAAGTTTCTCAGGCCTTGCAGCACCAAAAGCATCCGAACAGGTAGTCATGGTTTTTCCAAGAAAACCTTGATCATTCTTGCAGCACTTGGATCTGTTTTTGGTCTCATTCTTCTTGTGTTGGGAATCTTTTTTCTTCATCAGTACACGAAGAAGCAAAAGGTGAAAGACACGGAGGATATGATTCCAAAGTATACCTCAGCACTGAGTCTCGAGAGATTTTATCAAAAGGATTTAGAACTTGCTACTGATAATTTCAGTCCAGAAAATATAATTGGAGCCAGCAGTTTAAGTACCGTGTACAAGGGTAGACTGGAAGATGGAAAGATTGTAGCAGTTAAGAAACTGAATCACCGGTTCGCAGCAGAAGCTGATAAATGCTTTGACAGGGAAGTCAAGACTTTGAGCCAACTCAGACACAGGAACCTGGTTAAGGTGCTCGGTTATGCTTGGGAAAGCAAGAAGCTAAAGGCTTTAGTTTTAGAATACATGGAGAAAGGGAACTTGGACAATATTATTCATGATCAAATGGTGGATGACTGGACATTGTCCAATAGGATTGACATTTTAGTTTCGGTTGCTAGTGGTTTGTCATACTTGCATTCAGGCTATGATTTTCCAATAGTGCACTGTGACTTGAAGCCTTCAAATATTCTTTTGGATGAAAATATGGAAGCACATGTCAGTGACTTTGGGACAGCTAGGATGTTGGGTGTTCATCTCCAGGATGGGAGCAGCATATCATCGGCATCCGCATTTGAAGGAACTATTGGTTACTTGGCGCCAGGTAATCTTTCTTACAAATTCTTAACCCATAGTTTGTCTAGATTCTATTGTTAACATTAACATGAACAAAAGAGTGCTATCAACAAACAGCTTATATGGGGATCACAATTCATATTTTGGTCAATGTGTAATGTTTACATATTCTATTTTAGTATCATTCAGTAGCAACAAGATCATTTATTTCAATCACAATATACAGCTTAGCAGAATTTTCTTTTTGCCGGTCAATCACAAAATACTGATTAACTCATATGTGGAAGAATGGACGAGCATGTAAATAATGTGACATTTTGTGCAAAGTACTTTTAGTGCTAATGTCAGCTTTAATCTCGCCAAAAAAAGTTAATTTTGAATTTGTTGGACATTTTACATGCTCCTTATGTTATTTGAGACCTTACTTACATGAAATATTCTGCTATATAACAGAGTTTGCATATATGAGGAAAGTGACCACAAAAGTAGATGTATTCAGCTATGGTGTAATAGTGATGGAGATCATTACAAAAAGAAGGCCAACAGCTTTTACAGGAGCAGATGAATTACCAATGACTTTGCATCAAATTGTTCAGAACGCCATTGCAAATGGCATAAACGAGCTGGTCCAGATTGTGGATCCTAATCTAGCTTCATATGTCTCCAAGAAACAGGATGTAGTAGAGGGACTTCTTAAATTGGCTTTGTCCTGCACCTCTCCTGATCCTGAAGACCGACCTGACATGGAACAAGTTCTGTCTTCTCTTTCAAAGTTAAGTAAGATGGAGTGCATGAATTCACATGCTTGTTTGGTAAAAGATGCAATTTGATGTAGATGAAGCTGGAGTTTCAACAATGTTGCCAATGGAACTAGTCTATAACTTAAAAAATTCTTTGCCATTATAACAGAGTTTACGTCTTTCTAGCCACAAATGTTTTCCCGGTTATTCCTGCTTTATACGAAGGATATATTTGAGCTCTCATGTTAAATTCGAACAGCATATTCAAGAATATTTCAGCTCACAAAACAATAAAGGAGGCAAAAGCTATCTTTACAAAGTGCATGTAATATGAGTTAGCGAGCAGTCAATTGCAACACCATAGTGCCAATGGATTCTTTCACTAAAAGATTCTTTACAGGATACGAGTACACTTTTTTTAACAGAAATATCTAGAAATGAAATTATCATCTGCTTACTTAATTCTCATTATTGCTTTACAATCATAACTCATAAGCATCATGGGAATTTATTTTGCAAAACCTTAAACCAGCAAGAATAAGTGCATGATTTTATTGAATTTATTTTGCAAAACCTTAAACCAGGAAGAATAAATGCATGAAAAGTATACATATATTGAATGATTAATAGTAGTGCCCAATTATGGAGAAAGGTAGAAGATATCTCACTATAAGCTCAATAACTCACAAGATGGAGTACAGCATTGTTTGTAGCCACACATGGTATGGTCCCCTCCTAGTAAAAATCTTGAAAATTTGATAAATTTGAGATTGCCAATTGTGCATGAGAGTAATCTTGAAACCAAATGAGATCATTGATATAAATATCACCAGATAGAGACTTTCTCTCTTACTTTCTATATAGAGTGAAGCCAGAATAACTTCAGCTCATCACAACTAACTTTGACATCTCAAACTAGCAACCACTCACTTTCCTCTTGATAAACCATGGCTGCTTCTACAATGGCTCTTTCTTCCCCTTCTTTTGCTGGACAGACAGTGAAACTCTCCCCATCTGCCTCAGAAATCACTGGAAATGGAAGGGTGTCCATGAGAAAGACCGTCGCCAAACCCGTCGCATCTAGCAGCCCATGGTACGGCCCAGACCGTGTTAAGTACTTGGGCCCATTCTCCGGTGAGGCTCCAAGCTACTTGATCGGTGAATTCCCAGGTGACTATGGATGGGATACTGCTGGACTTTCAGCAGACCCAGAAACTTTTGCCAAGAACCGTGAGCTCGAGGTGATCCACTGTAGATGGGCTATGCTTGGTGCTCTTGGATGTGTCTTCCCTGAGCTCTTGGCCCGCAACGGTGTCAAGTTTGGTGAGGCAGTGTGGTTCAAGGCCGGATCCCAAATCTTCAGCGAAGGTGGACTTGACTACTTGGGCAACCCAAGCTTGGTCCATGCACAAAGCATCTTGGCAATATGGGCTTGCCAAGTTATCCTGATGGGAGCCGTTGAGGGTTACCGTGTAGCTGGTGGGCCTCTTGGTGAGGTTGTCGACCCACTTTACCCTGGTGGTAGCTTTGACCCACTAGGCCTTGCTGATGACCCAGAGGCATTTGCTGAGCTCAAGGTGAAGGAGATCAAGAATGGTAGACTTGCCATGTTCTCTATGTTCGGATTCTTTGTTCAGGCTATTGTTACTGGAAAAGGTCCATTGGAGAACCTTGCTGACCATCTTGCTGACCCAGTTAACAACAATGCCTGGTCCTACGCCACAAACTTTGTCCCCGGAAAATGAATTATTATAAACAATTCTTAAATTTGATTGTTAGATGGTCTTGTAAAGTTGTTGTGAGTTACTTGATAATAGAATGAATTCTTTTTTATATTCCAAGGATTGTTTAGTTCTGAGTTTAATTTTCCAAAATTATTCAAACTTCCATACCAAAGAGAGTACAGGGGAAGACCGTAGAAACAATTGGGACATATGGGTAACCAGATAAACTATAAAGCTGTTAAAAAGCTTAAACTTTAATCTACAGAGCAAAGCAGCTTATGGAATTTAATAAGTTGTCAAGAAGCAATAATATAATAAGTTGTCAGGATGGGAGCAGCATATCATCAGCATCCGTATTTGAAGGAACTATTGGTTACTTGGCGCCAGGTAATCTTTCTTACAAATTCTTAACCCATAGTTTGTCTGGATTCTATTGTTAACATTAACATGATCAAAAGAGTGCTATCAACAAACAGCTTATATGGGGATCACAATCCATATTTTGGTCAATGTGTAATGTTTACGTATTCTATTTTAGTATCATTCAGTAGCAACATCATTTATTTCAATCCCAATCTACAGCTTAGCAGAATCTTTTTGCCTGTCAATATCCCAAAATACTAATTAACTCATATGTGGAAGAATGGACGAGCATGTAAATGATGTGATATTTTGAACATACAATCTGCAAAGTACTTTTAATGCTAATGTCAGCTTTAATCTTAACAAAAAAAAAAGGTAATTTTGAATTTGTTGGACATTTTACATGCTCCTTATTTTATTTGAGACCTTACTTACATGAAATATTCCGCTATGAAACAAAGTTTGCATATATGAGGAAAGTGACCACAAAAGTAGATGTATTCAGCTTTGGTGTAATAGTGATGGAGATCATTACAAAAAGAAGGCCAACAGGTTTTACAGGAGCAGATGAATTACCAATGACTTTGCATCAAATTGTTCAGAACGCCATTGCAAATGGCATAAACGAGCTGGTCCAGATTGTGGATCCTAATCTAGCTTCATATGTCTCCAAGAAACAGGATGTAGTAGAGGGACTTCTTAAATTGGCTTTGTCCTGCACCTCGCCTGATCCTGAAGACAGACCTGACATGGAACAAGTTCTGTCTTCTCTTTCAAAGTTAAGTAAGATGGAATGCATGAATTCACATGCTTGTTTGGTAAAAGATGCAATTTGATGTAGATGAAGCTGGAGTTTCAACAATGTTAATGTGAAGAACCACCAAGTTTCCCTTAGCGGCCAATGGAACTAGTCACTTAAAAAGTCATTACCATTATAACAGAGTTTATGTCTTTCTAGCCAAAAATATTTTCCCGATTATTCCTGCTTTACAAGAAGGATATAGTTGAGCTCTCATGTTAGATTCGAACAGCATATTCAAGAATATTTCAGCTCAAAAAACAACAAAAAAGCAAAAAGCTAGATCTTTACAAAGTGACATGTAATAGAGAGTTAGCGAGCAGTCAATTGCAACACCATAGTGCCAATGAATTCTTTCACTAAAATATTCTCTACAGGATATGAGTAGACTTTTTTGAACACAAATATCTAGAAGTGAAATTAAGCAAAACTCAATAAAGGCCTTCAATAAGCCTACAATCATCCATCACATTCTATTCTACCATAAAATACAATTTCTTGAAATTTATTTACTAGAGAGGGAAGAAACAACCTCATCAATTGGTGGATCATTATGCAAGAACTCATCAACAGTAGAGGGAAATTCAAAGCTTCCAACCTCCCAATGAATAAGAGCAGCTTTGCCTAAAAGCAAATGAGCCAACTTGAATGATTCTCTTCTCTGTCCACTATTATTACTATTCAAAAAATGCTCAATCCAACCTTGTAATCTCTCCACTTCTTTTTCACTTTTTGGGCCCTTAACCCCAACAATCTTTCCATAAAATTCATCATCACAGCCCAAATCAACTTCCACCTTTTTTGAACCTTCCCTTTTACTATCAGATAAACCCAATAGCTGCATCAACAGCTCAATCTCATCAACCCCATAATCTTCAGCTTCAACAACTGATCTTTTTTCAACTTGTGTAGGGTTTATCTGAGATGGGGTTTGTTGTGGAAGTGAGAAAAGAGGGGAATTTGAGAGAAATTGAACAGGCGTTTCACTTTCTTTGAGGTTTGTGTTGCTGGTGTTGGAGGTATCATCACAGTTAAGGTATAACGGGCTGATAAAGGACTGGGTCTCGGGTGTGTCAGTGATTTCTTGTTGAGTTGGGTTGTCAAGTTTCAATCTTTTCTCCAATTGTTTGAGAGAAGAGAAGAAATTGAAATGTGCAGAAGGCCTTTGCATCTTTGCTGGGAATCAGAATGAATATTGGGGTTTAGGGTTTAAGTTGTGGGTAACAGGGGAGGAAAGAGCGCCAACTGCTGAAATAGACGGTTGAATTAAACGGTTGTTTATTTCCTCAAGCTTTGGTTAGACTATTAATTATAGGTCTTGGGTTCATCTAATTTGGCGATTTTATTTGAGTTTCTTTAGTACTTTAACTTTTCTTACTCTTTACCACCTTTTCTTTAATTTTTTTTATGGGAATACAAAATTATTATTATTATTATTATAAATTAATTAGTACTATTATAAGGACTAGTTTTAGAGTACGCGCATCGTAAGTCTACCTCGTCTCAATGAGTATAATTTCTTTAAAACTTACATAAATATAATATTAAAAATATACTTGAGTTAATTAAAAATAAAATTTAAAAGAAAATGTATAAATTCCTAAAAATAATGATTATTGGTCTTATTTAGCTAACTCAATAAAGGAAGAAAGTCCACCCATAAAAGTCCTCAAGCATTTCAATCGATATATTAGACTTTAATTTTGTTCAAGTTTTATAAATTTATCACTTCGATTCATGAATTATTATTTATATTCTTTTTGTAGTTTTAGCAAAAACGCATAACTCTTGAAATTTTAAGAGTTCTAATATAGGAAAAACTAATGTTTATAAGTTCACCATAGAAAATGCAAGTAGGTTCACTGACATGGGTTTTAGAGTTTCACACTAAATTATATTTTTTTGTGAAATTATAACATGTTAGAGTTTTATGCTTTTGTAATAGTATAGATATATAAATTTTTGAAAATATATGTTGCAAATGTGTCCCTTTTCACTCATTACATAGCTTGTAGCTAAAAATATATTATCATAACTTATTAATTAATTGCATACAAATTTTAAAATGTTTCGAAGTTAAAACTCATAGGGTATAAAATAAACTTGTGATTATATTTTTCAATTATTTTATTAGGTACATAAATGTTATTAGTTGAATCTTATGTAATTTATAAATATTATTATTAATTTATGTATTTAAAATATGAAATCTAATCATATTTATAATTAAATTGTCAAATTAATATTTGTTAGAATTTGCAAGTGTAAACTTATGGCCCTTCGCTTGTAAATGAACAAAAGGATTAGAAACAAATGAAAAGGTCTTAAACGTTAATGATTATTGTTGGTTGAAATTTAAGTCACTTTTTACTTTTTAAAAAGCAGTCTATTATTGCTAGGAAGATTTTGCATCTTCCCCAATTAGCTATTTGGTCAAATATATAAAATGTAAAAGTTAATTAACTTTAATGTATTACATAATAGTTCAAACGAGGAAAGATTTAATAAGCAAAATTTTAGTTAACTAAAATATTTAAATATTAGAAAAATAATTAAATGACAATTTTGTCTAGTATGAACTTTATTTTTAAAGGATAAAAGAGACGAACGACATTTATCTAATAACATTCGTTCTTTTAATATAAATAGAGAGTCCTATTAGGCTCATTGGCCAAAAATGTGCGCTACTTTGTTTCTTTCCCTGAAGCTATGCTAGATCGACGGATTCTGCAATTTACTCGGTAGTGACCTGCACTAAATAACTAAGTTAGAGGAAATAGAACAAGTATCATTACTAAGCAAGGAAATTACATCTTTTGTATTGGTCTCGATTTCAATATCAATTAACTTTTTATCCCAAGCTAATTGAAGTCCAGTTTTGAGGGCTAAGAGTTCCATATAGACAGAGGTGTAGGCTATGGCAGAATTATTGTAACCCAAAATCTAATTCCCACGGCCATTTCTGAATACACCAATAATGCCTCCTTTCCTATATTTGCTTTTGAAGGCCCCATCAATGTTTAGTTTTAAGGAGTGGTTTGCGGGGGTATCCATTTAATAGAGATGGTGATTGAAGGAGGAACATGGCATGGAGAGTTGGTACAGTATACGAGTTCTTTGCATCATATGAGAACAATTTCAATAGGAAGGTGATTACACTTTTTGTTCAAGGAGTTGTTATTCAGATTAAATTATAGAGACTATATGGCAAAGAGAAAAAACATGTCCCAGGAGATACCCATTGATCTTAGGTTTGGTATAAATCCCTTAATGTATTGAGCCAGTGGTTAGGGTTCTGATGGAACTGAGGAAAGTTGGGTTGAGCGTCGCTCCAAAATTTGGTGGCTATGTGGCATGTGAATAAGCGACTCCTCCACTACTCTACATATAGGATAGAGGGTGTCAATGTGTAATAATTTGGTGCAAATAGGTTAGAGTAGGCAGGCGATTGTGGAGCATTGCCATAGAAAGTATTTTATTTTATGGAGTGTATTAAGTTTCCAAAAAGTGTTGGGAAATAGCGATGAGATTAACATATATATACAGAGTTGGAGGAAAAAATACCATTAGAGGTATACGCCCAAGTGGGTATGTCCCTAGTGTTGTGAGGGAGTCTAGTTTGATGGATT